>SJYC01015585.1:0-79772 GCA_006408675.1 Madoqua kirkii
GAGGCCAGCTCCCTGTGCACACTCATCCTGTTCTCAGACTTAGGTGTGCTGCCTCAGTATTACCTGACTTCGGATGCCACAGCCTCCATAAAGCCCTCTGTGATGCCTCCAGAATGAAAGCACCCACTTCCTTTCAGGATCCTTTCTGGATGCCTCCAGGATGCCAGCACTCACTGTCTTCTTTGTGTACATGTAATATGTACTCCATATTAGAGGATTTTTAACTTGTAGCAAAACCAATAGAGTAAAGGTTAAAGTGAAAGAAACATTTAATATGGAGTCAGATTTGTTCTTCTTTACTACAGAGGGGCTGATGTGCCCAGAACATAGGGAAAATAAATAGTTAAAAACAAAAACCTTGTAACTTTAATGACTTGTTCCAAAAGGGAAACAAAGAGTTGCCAGGACAAAATGGTAGAATCAAAATAGCACCTCTGACATAACTGAACCTCCCATGGCAGAACATAGCTCACCCTCTATGTAGAAGATGCTCATAAGTACTTGCTAAACAAATGACTGCTTTTTTTTTGTCTATTGTGAATTGATCCCTATGTGCCTGGTGAGCCCTAGTTTTGTAACTAGTTAAGCATCAGTTAAAATAGAACATGGGAATCAGAAGGGCCTTTAGAACCCAACTAGTTCAACCATCTTGCTTTGTAGTCTGTGCTCTGGGACTTGCTGGGGGCAGGCAGCTGGGGGCTACCTCTGATCTCCTTGACATTCCTAGGTGGACAGCTGGGGACAGAGGAGTTGAAGACTGATTCTGTGCTATTTGTTTGGAGGCAGGTGCCAGCTTAAAGGTAGAAGGAGCCAACTGGCTCCTTGCCTCCTACTGTGTTTTTCAGGGCTGCATCCACCCATGCAAATTGCCCCTTGAAATGATGTTTTTTGCATATGCTGACTTGTGTATCCCTAGCGAGTTGTTTCCATCATGCCAGTGCCAGAGAAATTGACTGTCTTATCAGTGATGTGCTTGGAACTCACCTCCAGTGCCAGGAAGCCTTTTTTTAGGGGGGAAAAATATATGTATATATATATATATATATATATATATTTATATATGGGCTTACCATTTAGCTGTCCAAATATGGTATAATTCTCCTGCCTGCTAGGGAGAAGAGAGAAGGCTTGAACCACAGGAGGCGACAACAGTAAAGGGAATCGCGATGTTACCGTGCCAGTGATTGCCCCATGAGATTCAAATATGAAGTAAGCCAGGCACTGGCCCCTGCCAGCAGAGGCCTAACAATGTCCAGCCAGTCCTGGAATTCCTTCGAGATCCTGATCTAAAGTCCTCTTCTGGGGAAATGATGGCTTACTTGCTAAGCACGAGAGCTATGTGGGGCCTTTCTGAGAAATTTCCCTGCGGCCTAAAATTTGAAGTCTCACTGGTACTAAACAAAACATTAGACTGTGAAGTCAGGAGAGAGGTTTCTGTGCCACAGGCAGAGATCAGTCTAGGTTCATTGCTCTTGTCAGTCTTTGGGGTCTAACAGGAGTCACTGCTTAAGATCTTAGAAGTGAGGGAAATCAGGATGCCTTCTGAGCAGTTAAACTTTAATATGGATACATAATAGATCAGAGTGGAACAGGGCAAAGTCACCTTAAAGAGACAGAGCAGCCAGCCACTTTATAACAGCAGTTCCACATTCAAAGAGAGACGTCGGCAGTCGGGAGAAGCCCTGTTGGGAACGCGGGTCCTGTCGTGAGGCAGTGGGACCCTTGTGAAGTGTTAGTCGCTAACTCGTGTCCGACTCTTTGTGACGCCATGGACTGTAAGTCACCAGGTTCCTCTGTCCATGGGATTCTCCAGGTAAGAATATTTGAGCGGATAGTCATCCCCTTCTCCAGGGGATCTTTCCGACCCAGAAAATGGAGCCCAGGTGTCCTGCATTTCAGGCAGATTTTTCACTGTCTGAGCCACCAGTGAAGCCCACGTCACCCCTTAGCAGAGATCTTTAAGTGCTTCTTTGTAAGTTAATTACTTTTGCCTGCGCGGGGTCTTCGTTGCCGTGTGAGGCCTTCTCATTCCAGTGGCTTCTCTTGCTGCGAAGCATGGCCTCTAGGGCACATGGGCTCAGTAGCTGTTCTGTGGCCTGTGGAATCCTCCCAGACCAGGGACCAAACCTGTGTCCCCTGCATTGGCTGGTGAGCTCTTAACCACTGAGCCACCAGGGACGTCCCTTTAAGTGTTCCTGGTGTTGGACCAGAAAAGATGTTCCTGAAAATTGTGATCAACCTTGTGTGTGTGCACGTGCACACATACACTCAGGCATTCATTCATGTCTGACTCTTTGCTCAGGTCAACTCTGCTTTAAAGGGCGGTGCATTCAGGGCATCAAACGAATTCTTCTTGCTATGCTATATGCTCCTCAAACCCTCTATGTGATAGTTATACATTTTCTCACTGCATATTGAGAAACCACTATTTGGCTTTAGATATTAGGCCCATAAGCTTGGTGAATACCAACTTCCCCCTGAGAAAGGAATCTGTTCTAGTTGTGTTAATAATATCACATTTCTGGGCAAGGGTGCTTGGATGCAATCTCAAAAATGACAGAATGATCTCTGTTAGATTCCAAGGCAAACCATTTGACATCAAAGTAATCCAAGTCTATGCCCCGACCAGTAATGCTGAAGAAGCTGAAGTTGAATAGTTCTTTGAAGCCCTACAAGACCTTCTAGAACTAACACCCAAAAAAGATGTCCTTTTCATTATGGAACTGGAATGCAAAAGTAGAAAGTCAAGAAACAAGCAACTTTGGTCTTGGAGTACAGAATGAAGCAAGGCAAAGGTTAATAGAGTTTTGCCAAGGGAACACACTGGTCATAGCAAACACCCTCTTCCAACAACACAAGAGAAGACTCTACACATGGACTCACCAGATGGCCAATACCAAAATCAGATTGATTATATGCTTTGCAGCCAGAGATGGAGAAGCCCTATATAGTCAGCAAAAACAAGACCAGGAGCTGACTGTGGCTCAGATCATGAACTCCAATTTCCAAATTCAGACTTAAATTGAAGAAAGTAGGGAAAACCACTGGACCATTCAGGTATGACCTAAATCAAGTCCCTTATGATTATACAGTGGAAATGAAAAATAGATTCAAGGGATTAGATCTGATAGACAGAGTGCCTGAAAAATTATGGACAGAGGTTCCTGACAATGTACAGGATGCAGGGATTAAGACCATCCCTAAGAAAAAGAAAAGCAAAAAGGCAAAATGGTTGTCTGAGGAGGCCTTACAAATACCTGTGAATAGAAGAGAAGCAAAAGGCAAAGGAGAAAAGGAAAGATATACCCATTTGAATGCATAGTTGCAAAGAATAGCAAGGAGAGATAAGAAAGCCTTCCTCAGTGATCAATACAAAGAAATAGAGGAAAACAACAGAGTGGGAAAGACTAGAGATCTCTTCAAGAAAATTAAAGACACCAAGGGAGTACTTCGTGCAAAGATGGGCTCAATAAAGAACAGAAATGGTATGGACTTAACAGAAGCAGAAAATATTAAAAAGAAGTGGCAGAAGAACTGTACAAAAAATATCTTCATGATCCAGATAACTAGGATGGTGTGACCACTCACCTACCCCAGACATCCTGGAATGTGAAGTCAAGTGGGCCTTAGGAAGCATCACTATGAACAAAGCTAGCAGAGGTGATGGAATTCCAGTTGAGCTATTTCAAATTCTAAAGGGTGATGCTGTGAAACTGCTGCACTCAATATGCCAGTAAATTTGGAAAACTCAGCAGTGGCCATGGGACTGGAAAAGGTCAGTTTTCATTCCAATCCCAAAGAAAGGCAATGTCAAAGAATGCTCAAACTATTGCACAATTGCACTCTTCTCACATGCTAGAAAAGTAATACTCAAAATTCCCCAAGTCAGGCATCAGCAGCTCATAAACCATGAACTTCTAGATGTTCAACCTGGATTTAGAAAAGGCAGAGGAACCAGAGATCAAATTGCCAACATCCACTGGATCATCGTAAAAGCAAGAGAGTTCCAGAAAAACATTTATTTCTGCTTTATTGACTACGCCAAAGGCTTTGACTATGTGGACCACAATAAACTCTGGAAAATTCTTTAAGAGCTGGGAATACCAGGCTACCTGACCTACCTCTTGAGAAATCTGCATGAAGGTCAGGAAGCAACAGTTAGAACTGGACATGGAATAACAGACTGGTTCCAAACAGGGAAAGGAGTACGTCAAGGCTGTATACTGTCACCCTCCCTATTTAATTTATATGCAGAGTACATCATGAGAAACACTGGACTGGATGAAGCACAAGCTGGAATCAAGATTGCTGGGAGAACTATCAGTAACCTCAGATATGCATATGACACCACTCTTATGGCAGAAAGTGAAGAAGAACTAAAGAGCCTCTTGATGAAAATGAAAGAAGAGAGTGAAAAATTTGGCTTAAAACTCAACATTTAGAAAACTAATATCATGGCATCTGGTCCCACCCCTTCATGGCAAATAGATGGGGAAACAGTGGAAACAGTGACAGACTTTATTCTTTTGGGGCTCCAAAATCACTGCAGATGGTGACAGCAGCCATGAAATTAAAAGATGCTTGCCCTTTGGAAGAAAAGCTATGACCAACCGAGACAGCATATTAAAAAGCAGAGATGTTACTTTGCCAACAAATGTGCATCTAGTCAAGGCTATGGTTTTTCCAGTGGTGGGTTTTCCATCATGCTTAATACAGGAGACAAAGCAGGCATGGATTCCATCCCTGGGTTGGGAAGATCCCGTGCAGAAGGAAATGGCACCACACACTGGTATTGTTACCTGAAAAATTCCACGAACTGAAGAGCTTGGTGGTCTGTAGTCCATGGGGTTGCAAAGAGCTGGACTGAACATATGCACATAAGAGCTGATTAACAGTGTTGTTTAGTTTTTGGCGTACAATGAAGTAATTCAGTTATATATATATATTTAATATTCGTTTCTATTAAGGTTCATTACAGCATATAGAATGCAGTTTCTTGCGCTGCACCGTAGAATGTTATTGTTCATCCATTCTGTATGTACTGATCTGCATCTGCTAATCCGAAAGTCCCAATCCATCCCTCCCCCGCTACACCTCCACCGTGGCAATCACAAATCCATTCTGTGTCCAGGAGCCTGTTCCTATTTCGTAGGGACACAAAAGTTCGTTTGTGTCATATTTTACCACATATAAGTGATATCCATAGTATTTGTCTTTTTCTGCCTTACTTCACATAGTATGATATAATCGCTCGTGAAGATAATCCCCCCATGTTGCTGCAAATGCATTATTTAATTTTTATGGTAGAGTAATATTTCACTGTATACATGTACCAGAATGAAGAAGGACTGATGACTGGGAATTTCTGCCATGGCTACCAGGTTGGAAACCTGGGACTCCGTTTGGACTCCTCTGTCCTCTCACCCTTTGCATTCAATCAGCCAACAATTCATGCCGACACACCAGCTCACTCTCCTGTCTCCCTTCCGGCCCACTCCTCCCGTGCTTGCCTTAAGTCCAGGCCTCACTGTGCTTCAGCCAAGCTATTGTGTGAGACTTCCTGGGCCCTGCCTGGCAGCCCAGTGCTTAAGGCTCCCAGCTTCCGCACGGGGTGCAGGTTGGTTCTTGCTCAGGGAACTAACCTTGCATGTGCCTCGCAGGGACTGCGCCCGGTCTCATCTTCCGGTCAGCTCTCCTCTGCTCTTAGCCCGTCCGTGGCTCCCCACTGCCTTTGAGAGAAGAACACACATCTCATGCACAGGTTTCCTTATGAACCGTACCCTGTCCGTGTCTCCAGCTTCACCTCCTTCTTTCTCTTTTTCTCCATTTCACTTTCACTATGATGCCTAAGACTGTGTACTCTTGATCAGCTCTGAGAGTCCTCTTTCTCCCATGTTCCACATCCAATCCATCCATATATTTTCCATCTTCAAAACAGACACAGAATGTGACCCATTTCCAATAGTAATTGTTTGTGTGTGTGTATGTGTGTGTGACAATGAGAGTGATGTCTTCATTTTTTAAATTGGAGTATATTTGCTTTACAAAGTTGCGTTAGTTTCTACTGAATAGCAAGAGGAATCGGCTATATGTATACTTACATCGCCTCTTTTCTTGGATTTCCTTCCCACTTAGGTCATAGGGCACAGAGTGGAATTTTGTAGAACAGTTCTCTCTTTTTTTGGCTGCACCACATGGCCTGTGGGATCTTCATTTCCCCACCAGGGATTGAACCCATGCTCCCTGAGTCTTAACCACTGGACCACCGGGGAAGCACCCCCGTAGTAACTGTTGAATGAGTGAATGCTGGAAACAGATACGTGCTCCAAAAATTCTGATTTCCTTGAAGGTCACGTGATGCATGTCCACGTGGGGATCTTAACAATAGTATCTTTTGTGTTTTAGTGCCAGGTGTGGTACATATATTATTTCCAATCCTCATAATAATCCTTCAAAGTAGATTCAAAAAAAAGATGCCAGTAATAGCTCAGAGTAGTTACCACATCTTTAACGCAGACACCAGACTGAGTGCTTGACATGCAATTTATTCAGTTGCTCAGTCGTGTCCAGCTCTTGGTGACCCCATGAACTACAGTTGGGGATCTTAACAATAGCATCTTTTGTGTTTTAGTGCCAGGTGTGGTACATATATTATTTCCAATCCTCATAATAATCCTTCAAAGTAGATTCAAAAAAAAGATGCCAGTAATAGCTCAGAGTAGTTACCACATCTTTAACGCAGACACCAGACTGAGTGCTTGACATGCAATTTATTCAGTTGCTCAGTCGTGTCCAGCTCTTGGTGACCCCATGAACTACAGCATGCCGGACTTCCTTGTCCTTCACTATCTCCTGTAGTTTGCTCAAACTCATGTCCATTGAATCAGTTATGGCATCCAGCTATCCTGCCTTCTGTCGTCCCCTTCTCCTCCTACCTGCAATCTTTCCCAGCATCAGGGTCCTTTCCTGGTGAGCTGTCTCTTCGCATCAGGCAGCCAAAGTATTAGAGGTTCAGCTTCAGCATCAGTGTTTCTAACGAATATTCAGGGTTGAGTTCTTTTAGGATTGACTGGTTGGATCTCCTTGCAGTCCAAGGGACTTTCAGGAGCCTTCTCCTGTGCTATAGTTTGAAAGCATCAGTTCTTTGGCACCCAGCCTTCTTCACAGCCTTCTTCATGGGGTTCTCAAGGCAAGAATGCTGAAGTGGTTTGCCATTCCCTTCTCCAGTGGACCACATTCTGGCAGCATGCAATACCTGGTTTAACTCTCACCACACTCCTAGGAGGCAGGTTCTGTTCCGAGTCCTGCTTTTCTAGGTGAGGAAACTGAAGCTAAGCAAGGTTTAGTGACTTGTTCAGAGTCGCAGATGGGTAGGGAATTGCTCCTGATCTGCTCTGGGCATAATCATCTGGTGGATGGGGGCTACAGAAAATGTTGCTCACAATTTCCCAGGCCTCTGCTATGAAGCAGATGTTTGGGGGCCTACAATGATCCTTTAAGGTTTTGGTGGGCTATTTCATGTCCTTTTTTTCCCCTGTGGTTTTATATTTTCCCTGTAAATGGTTGAAGCCTCCGTGAATACCAGACTTGGGAAGGAGACAGGATATTTGTTCTAATTATCTTAAATGATAAGGTCTGGATGTTTCTTTTCAGGCCATTTTTTTTTTTTTTTCTCTGCTCCCTGAGGGAGACGGTCCAGGGTGATCTTATGACAGTGAACACTGGAGTCGGAGTATCTGGTTTCAAATCTTGGTTCTAATTTCATGACCTTGGGCACGTTACCTTCCTTCACTTGCCTCAGTTTCCTCAAACACAATGTGAAGGAAAAAAAATAGTGCTTCTCTCCTAGGGTTGCAGTCAGGACAGAATTCTCAGGCAGGTGGAAGGTAGTTGTAAATTTGACCCTCTAGATGTATTGACTGTGGTAAGATATTGCTGAACTGGCCTGATTTGGCATCAGAAGCTGTATAGTGAATACTGACATTAAGATGGATTTTGTTTCCATTTCTCAGCTTCAAAGGGAGATCTTGGGGCATCTTAGGTGTTCACTTTTCCTTTCAGGAGCTTGAGTGGGTCCCTAAAATGGGTCAGGATCTCTATCAAAGTCATGAGCCCTTTGTTGTTTGTCCCTCGGGATCCACTCCTTTCTCTTCTTCTGGTATGAGTAGCCAGAACTTTCTTGGGGAACTTCTTAAAAATGCAAATTCTTAGATCCCATCTGGGTCTACTGCATCAGAAGTTTGGGGTATGGGACCCAGCAATCTTCATGTTCTTACAAGATATTCCAGGTGATTCTGATACACACAGAAGTCTCAGGATCACTGAGCTGGGGCCTTGCTACTCCAAGTGGTTGCTCAGATCAGTTACTCCATCATGACCTAGCAACATGTTAAAAATGCAGAATCCCAGGCTCTTTCCCAGACAGACTGAATAAAAGCCTATATCTTAATAATATCTCTAGAGGAGATATTATTTCATCCTCTGTTGCCACCGTCTCCTTTTGCCTTCAGTCTTTCCCAGAATGAGGGTCTTTTCCAATCTGTTTGCACTAGGAGGCCAAAGTATTGGAGCTTCAGCTTCAGCAAAAGTGCTTCCAAAAAATATTCAGGGTTGATTTCCTTTAGGATTGACTAGCTTGATCTCCTTGCAGTCCAAGGGATTCTCAAAAGTCTTCTCCAGCATTACAATTCAAAAGCATCAATTCTTCAGTGCTCAGCCTTCTTTATGGTCCAACTCACTGGTTCTCAAATGTGGCTGAAAATTTGAATTACCCATAGAGCTTAAAGAGTCTGGCAGGCTACAATCCATGGGCTCCCAAAGAGTCAGACATGACTGAACATACATGAAGGAGACAACATAGAGCTTAGAAATCTACTGCCAACCAGGACTCATCCTCAGAGAGGCTGGTATGATTGGTCTGGGAAATAGCCTGGATAACAGGACTTTAAAAATCAAAACAAAACTCTCCAAGTCACTCTCACTTGTAGCAAAGTCTGAGACCCTCTGACCTAGGGCAGTGTCAGAGGCCCTCCGGAGAAGGAAATGGCAACCCACTCCAGCGTTCTTGCCTAAGATATCCAATAGACAGAGGAGCCTGGCAGGCTACCTTCCATGTCATCCCATGGCTTAGCAACTAAAACAACAACCCACCAACCAAAAGATTTCCTAGGATACAGGGCTTTCAGTGGTAAAATTGGGAAAGTCCTTGAAAAACTAGAGTAGTTCGTCACCCTAGATCATAGAAGACTAGTTGTTTTATTTATTTTTTTTTGAGGACAGAAAAAAAAATTTAAATTAAGGTGCAATGGACATATAACATCATTTTCTGGTGTATAACATACTAATTCAATATTTGTATATATTGTAAAATGGTCACTGTGTAATTCTACTTCACACCTGACACCATACACAGTTACATTTTTTTTTTCTTGTGACAAGAACTTGTAAGAGTGACTCTTTTTTCCGCTCTTAAATATGCAGTGCAGTTTTACTAATTGTTGTCACCAGGCTGTGCATTATACTCCCATGGATTTATTTTTTATAACTGTGTATTCCCACCATACACACAGCAGTTTTTAAAGTCTTTATTTCCCACAGAAGCTCCCTCCAGCTGCTTTTCCTGGGGGCTTCAGGGATTCTCTTATATCTGTCCATAGTCTCTTGGCACCTTGGAGCCATAGGTTTATAGTCTCCAGGCAGTGTTCACGCACCATGACAGCCAGCACTTCCTTCCATGGTTTCCACTCCTTCCTGTCTGACCCCCAAGTCGGGTGAGATTGAAACCTGTCCCCCATGCAGCCCACAGAGAAGCTAGAACATTATAAAGAAGTTTTCTTCAGCTCCTTTTATCCTCAGGGATGGAATCGAGAATTGAGCCCTTTCTTCCTGATCAGAAAGAGGATGGGACAAGGTAAGTAAAATCACTGAAAATGTTCTACATGGAAGGCTATTTTTATAGAAATGTGCTTAGTCGGTCAGTTGTGTCCGACTCTTTTCGACCCCATGGACTGTAGCCCGTCAGACTCCTCTGTCCCTGAAATTCTCCAGGTAAGAATAGTGGAGTGGGTTGCCATTTCCTTCTCCAGAGGATCTTCCTAACCCTAGTATCGAACCTGTGTCTCCTGAGTTGGCAGGCAGATTCTTTATCACTGAGCCACCAGGGAAGCCTGTTATATTGGAATATAGCCAGTTAACGATGTTGTAATAGTTTCAGATGGATGACAAAGGGACTCAGCCATACATATACAAGTATCCATTCTCCCCCACACTCCCTTCCCATCCCAGCTGCCACATAACATCTAACAAAATTCCCTGGGCTCTCCAGTAGGTCCTTGCTGATTATCCATTTAAAATATAGCCCTGTGTACCTGTCAGTCCCAAACTCCCTAACTATCCTTTCCCCCTGAATGGGAAAGTTTTAGAGGAAGAGCTAGCCAGTCTCTGCCACAGCTCTTCATGCTCAGCAGTGATCTCATCCTTTAAGTATGCACCAGGGATGCCAAAGTTTAAAGATGCCTCTAAAAAGTGCTTGTTAAGAGAGGATAGACTTTGGCTCTCTCTGGGGATGCTCTGCTCGCTGCTGACTTTTCTCTGCCAGTGCTCTGATTGTGACATCAGCATCTGATATTAGCAGTTCAACAGGAAGGAAAAAAAAATACCCCAGCGCTTCCCCAGCAAATCTGCTTCCTTTTTGCAGGAGGGCTGCAGCTGGGATGTGATGGAGTGAGCATATGGCTTTAGGGAGGCCCATTTGGTTCACTTAGCAGAGTTCTGTGGCCTGTGAATGTTCAACACATTTTAACATTAAAGTCGTCAGGCAGCTGGCCCAGTTCCTGCCTCCCTGTGCTGGCTCCGTGCTGAAACAGAGGCGGAGGGCAGAGGATCTCCGGCGAGGCTGATGGACAGGAACAGAGCAAGGGGCTTTCTGAATGCATCACTCGCTCCAGAGCATCTCAATTCGGTCTTTATGCAAATGTCATGTCATTTGCTGAGGCAGAGAGGTTGCACTCCTTTGAATAGGAGAACCAGCCTTCTTTGGTCAGGAGGGGCTTCTTTGAGGCAGAAAGAAATTAGGACACATGCCAGGCAAGCCTTGGCCTGCAATAAGGGAGAAAAGACAACCTCCGGGGCACTTCTGAGCAGGATTTGCAGATGGGAATGCAGTTGGCCTTCTCTGTCTGGCAGGGCTTTAGGAAGAGTCATTTTTGTCTCCCGAGACAACTCCCCCAAGAATCCTGGTCTTTCTGACCTCTAGACAAGGAGGCCTCGGGGGTGGTGGACAGAGCACAAGGACCAAGAAGACCTGGGCTCCAGCTATTGTTCCCCGCCCCCACACATTGATTGGGAAGCCCTTTGAGTTACCTTGGCTTAGGCAGGAGGCGCTGGGGGAGAGACAGGGTGTAGTGAGTGTCAGATGCCTAGAAGATGCAGAGGGGCCCTAAACCCAAGAAAGCAGA
Organism: Madoqua kirkii; assembly: GCA_006408675.1. Classification (NCBI taxonomy): domain Eukaryota; kingdom Metazoa; phylum Chordata; class Mammalia; order Artiodactyla; family Bovidae; genus Madoqua; species Madoqua kirkii. Next base: position 11,457 of record SJYC01015585.1, read on the forward strand.
GTTTCCAGGTGTCAGCAGGGCAGCGGGAGTGTGACTTACATACAAAGTGTAAGGTCCAGAAGGCATGTGTTGGGGGGCGAGGGGAGGGAGGGCTGGAAGTCCTTGCCAGGATCTGGTGAAATTGATAAGCTATTTTCTCACATGTGCGTCGCTGTAGCTCAGGTGGAAAAGAATCTGCCTGCAATGCAGGAGACCTGGGTTTGATCCCTGGGTCAGGAAGATTCCCTGGAGAAGGAAACTGCAATCCACTCCAGTATTCTTGGCTGGAGAATCCCCATGGACAGAGAAGCACTGAAGTGGGCTTCAGTCCATGGAGTCGCAAAGAGTCGGACACAACTGAGCGACTAACAATAGAATACAATATATTCTCATATAGGAGTCCCTTTCCAAGGACAGTGAGCTCTACCTGGAGACGTGAACCTTGATCTTTCTGAAAAGATCTTTTCTCTTAGGTATTTTTAGGGAAGGTATTTCTTGCATTTTCTAAATGCGAAAGAGAAATACCTTTGTCTTTTTCGTCTTCTTTATTCTTCCCATCTATATTCTTTTCCTGAGGCTGCTGTCACAAATTACAACAAATGTAGCAGCTGAAAGCAATACACAGTTATCCTCCTACAGTTACAGAGGCCAGAAGTCCAAAATCAGTCTCACTGGGCTAAAGGTGAGGCGTGGGCAGCGCTGATTCCTGCTGCTGTCTTTAGAGGAGAATTCTTTTTCTTATCTCCTAGATTTCCCATGGCTGGCTGCATTCCTGGCCTCTTGATCCTTCCTTGAATCATTCCAGCCTCTTGCTTCCATCCTCACATCCCCTCTTTCCTCCTTGGACCTCCCTGCCTCCTCCTTATAAGCACTTTGTGGCCACACTGGGTTCACCTGGATGGCCCAGGAGCCTCTCCCCACCTCAAGATCACTAGCTTAATCACATCTTCCAATCCCCTTCGCTAGCCAAGGCAACATTCACAGGTTCTGGGGATTAGAATGTGGGTAAGTCTTGGCAGCCATTGTTCAGCCTACGGAGCTTCCCTGGTGGCTCAGAGAGTAAAGAATCTGCCCGCCGTTCAGCAGACCTGGGTTTGGTCCCTGGGTCTGGAAGATCCCCTGGAGAAGGAAATGGCTACCCACTCCAATATTCTTGCCTGGAGAATCCCATGGACAGAGAAGTGTGGCGAGCTACCCACGGGGTCACAAAGAGTTGGACATAACTGAAGCAACGTGGCACATATGCACAAATGCATCAATGCACTGTGATATTAGCTAATTTAACTGAATATGAACTAAGACCCCTGTGGCAACTGAGAGGATGTCTGGGCACAGAGAGCTCCATGCCCCACTGAGGGGCCCAGCTGTTGCATCTCTGGATAGAGATCAGGAATGCCATAATCGAGAGCTGGTCTGGAAAAGAGGGGTCCAGTAGCCAGCATTGTTCAGGAGAGTAGGTCTCAGGGGAAGCAAGGGCTGTGGGAGAATGCAGTCATCTAAAATAATTTCCCAGATGACATGATGGTACTGAACATATATGACTATCCAGGAATCATGTCCAGTTCAATTCAGTTCAGTCACTCAGTCGTGTCCGACTCTTTGCAAGCCCCATGAACTGCAGCATGCTGGGCCTCCCTGTCCATCACCAGCTTCCAGAGCTTAACTAGACTCATGTCCATTGAGTCTGTGATGTCAGCCAACAATCTCATTCTCTGTCGTCCCCTTTTCTTCCTGCCCTCATTCTTTCCCAGCATCAGGTTCTTTTCAAATGAGTCAGCTCCTCACATCAGGTGGCCATAGTATTGGAGTTTCAGCTTCAACATCAGCCCTTCCAGTGAACACCCAGGACTGATCTCCTTTAGGATGGACTGGTTGGATCTCCTTGCAGTCCAAGGGACTCTCAAGGGTCTTCTCCAACACCACAGTTCAAAAGCATCAATTCTTCGGTGCTCAGCTTTCTCTATAGTTCAACACTCACATTCATACATGATGACTGGAGAAACCATAGCCTTGACTAGATGGACCTTTTTTGGCAAAGTAATGTCTCTGCTTTTTAATATGCTGTCTAGGTTGGTCATAAACTTTCCTTCCAGAGAGTACGTGTCTTTTAATTTCATGGCTGCAGTCACCATCTGCAGTTCAACGTCAGCATAATTTGAATGGGAAGACCAATAGATGTGAAGGGTAGATCCCAGGAATGGACAATGGTCAGACAGAGCTGATGTGATGGGCATGATAGACAGCCCATCTATCAAGGTGTAGAAGGTGTAGTTGAAAGAAAAGGAGACCTTTACTCAAATATCTAGAGGTTGCCACATGGAAGGAGAAAAAGAATTATTCTGTGTGACACCAGGGCATCACCTAAGATGAATGGATGAACAGAGTAAGATTTTAGGTCAAGAGGAAGAAGAACATTCTAAAAACTAACACTGTCTAATAATAGGATGAGTTATGGGAAAGTCTTCAGAGAGAAACCAGACCACAAGTTAGACTTATTCATTCAGATAACTGTGCTGCTGTTGTTGTTTAGATGCTAGGTTGCATCTGGCTCTCTCATGACCCCATGGACCAAAGCCCACCAGGTTCCTCTGTCTGTGGGATTTCCTGGGCAAGAATACTGGAGTGAGTAACCATTTCCTTCTCCAGGGGATCTTCCTGACCCAGCAATGGAACCTGTGTCTCCTGTATTGGCAGGCAGGTTTTGATTCTTTACCACTGAGTCACCAGGGAAGCCCCACTGGGCTCCTACTGTATACCAATCACTGTTGCGGGACATAGAAGTGAGGAAGACATGGTTCCTGTCCTTTGGTAGGTAACTTTGAGTCCAAACAAGATCTCTGATCATAATAAGAGAAGAGTGTTTTGCATAAAAAGGATTCCAACAAGATACTCTGAGACCCTTGAGGCACGGCAATTGAATTAGCTTGACTTGGGAGTCAGGACATATCAGTAAAAGATGGGCACCAAGATGGGTCTTGAGCATTGGAAGAACTGGACATGGAACAACAGACTGGTTCCAAATAGGAAAAGGAGTACATCAAGGCTGTATATTGTCACCCTGTTTATTTAACTTATATGCAGAGTACATCATGAGAAACGCTGGGCTGGAAGAAACACAAACTGGAATCAAGATTGCCGGGAGAAATATAAATAACCTCAGATATGCAGATGACACCAACCTGATGGCAGAAAGTGAAGAGGAGCTAAAGGACCTCTTGATGAAGGTGAAAGTGGAGAGTTAAAAAGTTAGCTTAAAGCTCAACATTCAGAAAACAAAATTCATGGCATCCGGTCCCATCACTTCATGGGAAATAGATGGGGAAACAGTGAAAACAGTGTCAAACTTTATTGATTTGGGCTCCAAAATCGCTGCAGATGGTGACTGCAGCCATGAAATTAAAAGATGCTTACTCCTTGGAAGAAAAGTTATGACCAACCTAGATAGCGTATTCAAAAGCAGAGACATTACTTTGCCGACTAAGGTCCATCTAGTCAAGGCTATGCTTTTTCCTGTTGTCATGTATGGATGTGAGAGTTGGACTGTGAAGAAGGCTGAGCGCCGAAGAACTGATGCTTTTGAACTGTGGTGTTGGAGAAGACTCTTGAGAGTCCCTCGGACTGCAAGGAGATCCAACCAGTCCATTCTGAAGGAGATCAACTCTGGGATTTCTTTGGAAGGAATGATGCTAAAGCTGAAACTCCAGTACTTTGGCCACCTCATGTGAAGAGTTGACTCATTGGAAAAGACTCTGATGCTGGGAGGGATTGGGGGCAGGAGGAGAAAGGGATGACCGAGGATAAGATGGCTGGATGGCATCATGGACTTGATGGACGTGAGTCTGAGTGAACTGCGAGAGATGGTGATGAACAGGGGGGCCTGGTGTGCTGCGATTCATGGGGTCGCAAAGAGTCGGACACGACTGAGCGACTGAACTGAACTGAACTGAGAAAGGACTTTCCTTGAAGGAAAGCAAGTCAGTAAAGGTCTTTGGGTAGGAACGTGTGGGAAGTTGTTGGCCCCCTGTGAGCTGTCTTATATAGCCAAGGACCAAGAAAACTCAGGAAGACAGTGTGGGAGGGCCTGCATGTGGCATGTGAGTGGCCATAGCAAACCTTGTTTGACTCCCCCGTCCTGCCATACCCCTCTTCGGGAAAGGGCTGTCTTCTGAGAGTTGAGTCTCAATAGCAACATGCAATGAATAAAAGAAAGATGTGTGTTCTCAAACAGGCAGACTGTCTCCCAGGCCAGATTGAGACCTGATGGATTGTTTTAGCTCATCTAAATAAAGAGTCACCCACTAGCCAGTCATGTGAGCGTGATGGGCAGGTCACTGAGCGAACACAGGCAAGGCTCCTGTAGGATAGAATAGCTCGGTGGAGAGGCACCTTGACCTAAAGAGGAAGTGGGTCTGTGTTTGATGGCATGGGCAGCTTTGCCATGGAGATTGCTCAGCTTATGAAACCCAATGTCTAGAAACATACTGATCCTAAAACCAGCAACCCTTAGTTTGGCCTCGTGCTCCAACGTGTCTGTAGATGATTCAGGTTGCCTTACAGTTTTCATACAGGGAAGTGATGTTCAGGCCTCTCCATGTCTTATCAGCTAGATGATTACTCTGTGTATGTGTGTTTTTTAATAGCAGCTCATTAGATGAGTTTCATCAGAGTGAATATTTCTGGGGGTCAGTAATATATGGTCAGAGGGAGGCTCTGGGTCATATTGAGAGCAAGGTGCTTCACCGTAATGAATTCACTGAGGCTCTGTCACTCTTTGACCTCCTGATGGACTCTTCCTAGTGACAGTAACCTTGCCTCATGGCCATCTGTGCTGATTTGCTCTCAGACCCACCCTTCTCTCACTCTGCAATGTATCAGAGCTCCAGGTCTCAGGTCGGGGACCACGTGGCTTCTAGCTGGGCTCAGCCAGCAGGGGGCGCCAGAGGGAGACTGGCAGGCATGGGGCAGGAGAGGCCAGGGTAGCTGCTGCTGCTCCTCCATCACTGCATGGCTTCCATCCTCGTCAAAGGTCCACCGTGGTTCCAGCTCCTGTCAATAGACCTGACTCTCGGGTGCTAATGTCTCTGCCTCGTGCCTTTGCTTCCTGCCCTGGGTGGTGGTGATCTCAGCACTGCTTCCCGCTGGAACCGTGTCTTCATTGTCTCGCTGTCAGTGCGTGTCTCAGCTCTTCCGTCCCCATTGTGATCAATTCCCCGCGTAAAATTCCTGGAGGGTCTTCTGTTTCCCAGAATGATCTTCCTCTCAATCTTCTAGACTGTCTGCACGGTGGACCCTCACATCCTAGTCTGAGAGGTTTAGAATTTAACTCACGAATTCCTCCTTCTCATTTTAAAATGTTAAATAGCCACTGTACAGTTTCTTTGGTTGTCAATTTTCCCTGAGCAAAATACCTGCGATTTTTTTATACAAAGACAAACATAGGTACATTGTAACACAAAAGTCATATGATTTTAAGATAAACATGGTGATATCAAAGTATTTTTGCACTTGTAAAAAGCCAAGCATGAATGCTTTTTTTGGTTTGAAGTACTTTGGAGGAAAAGTGTTAAAAGCTCCACCTTAGACTGGAAAATTTTTCCTCTCAGGGGCCAGATGGAAAATATTTTATGCTTTGCAGGCCATGTGATCTCTGTTGCAATAATACAAATCTGCAGTGTAGCAAAAAAAAAAAAAAAAAAAAAAGCGCCACAGACCCTACATAAATGAATGACAATGCCTGTGTGCTAATAAAACTTTATTACAAAAACAAGGGCACACTGGACCTTGCCCTGATCCTTATACAAAATAATAGCAGTGATGGGGTTAAAGGGTGTTAAGAAACTCCACATGGCTGAATCTGTGATGTGGTAAGATTGATAGCCCTGAGCGTGTTTACTTGGAGGCAGGAGATCAGGTAAACAACCATCCTGATGTTCAAGTCCAGTGGTCACGGCGAATCTGAACCAAGTCCAGACAGCCTGTTTGGGATAGATGTTGACTCAGTTCCTCCCTACCCTAATTATCCCCCCAGTGTTCCCTCCTCTCTCTGAATTTTAGGAGCCCCTTTAGGCCGTTACTGGGCTTCCCTGGTGGCTCAGATGGTTAAGAATCTGTCTGCAATGCAGGGGACCCGAGTTCAATCCCTAGGTCTGGAAGATCCCCTCAGAAGAAAACGGCAACCTGCTCCAGTATTCTTGCCTGGGAAATCCCACGGATGGAGGAAGCTGGAGAGCTACAGTCCATGGGATCACAAAGAGTCGGACACAACTGGGCAACTAAGCATGAGCACAAGCCATTATCATTCCATTCTTTTTCCCTTGGTCCCCAAAACTTTCGCTAGAACCACCTCTGTTGCCTCTTTCTGTTCTCTGAGGTACCACGTGGAGCAGAGCTGGGTTCTGAGCCACTGACCTTCCTGTTCCATCAATAGAGTGGCTCAGGGCTTCTTTTCCATTTCCAATGACTGTCGCCTTCCACATGGGGCATCCGAATGAATGCAACTAATTAGTATTTGCAGAGTGATTCCTGTGGCTGAGGTGAGAGCCACCCAGAAGGGCCAGGTATAATCACTGTTATATCTGTGGTTTACATAATTCCTGGTCCACCCTGGAATGATTTTTTAAGCCGTGGTAATTGGCGAATTACAGTGTGAGTGCTGAAAACCAGCTGTGGTTTTAAGTGCCTTGTACGTTTCTGTAGGTGGTGCAGAGCTGGGCGTAAATGTTGACGGATGTGTTAGCAAAATTACAGCTCAGGTTCCCGTGCAGCTGCTTTGGGGCCATTTCTAAGCAGATGCGCAATCAGCAATTAGATGATTTAAAAAGTCATCTGATCAATATTTATGGCTGGGTAAAGAAAAGATATTCCTTGTACTTCTGTGATCTGAGTGAAATCAGAACATCAATCTGAACTGCCTGTAATAGGCTCCAGGGCTGGAAGTTAAAAGACCCAGAAGCAGCAAAGCAGAAGTCACAGTATTCTTCATCTGATAGGTGCTTAATAATAGTTTGTGAATGAATGAATGAGTGAATGAATGGTGCTATTGAGCCCCTATCTATCTCAAAGGTCTATTACTTGAGAAAGAATTTTTCACTAGGAATTATTAAACAATAATGAAGCTCCTTCACTGAACAAGTGTTCCCAGATATACCTATTCCAACTGCTTGATACATTTATAAGAGATCCACTTGCCTGGCTTGTTAGGGAATAAGTCCTCAGCTATGATTGTCTGCCTAGTGAAATAAAGTCTCTGGGAGACTTCAGAGTAAAGGAACCCAACACATATTTGCTCCCCTAGGAGTCGGGCATTGTGCTAAGAGTTAGTTGCTCAGTTGTGTCCCGCTCTTTGTGACCCCATGGACTGTAAGCCAATAGGTTCCCTGTCCATGAGATTTCCCAGGCAAGAATACTGCAGTGGGTAGCCATCTCCTCTTCCAGGGAATCTTCCCGACTCCAGGCTCATTATGGAAGAGCTCCTGTAACTTCCCAACCTTGCTATGGCTCACATCGTGTCCCTTTCATAGCTGGAAAGTGGATGCTTAGAAGTGACATTTCCACAATCAGGCAGCTACTAAGTGACAGAGTTGAGGACAGACACCCAAGTGTCTGTCACTCTAAGCCAGACACTTGCCACCTTCCAGGACTATAAACCAGTAGCCTCTAGACAGTGGTCCAAGGGTGGCTTTTTCAGAATAGCAGTTCTTTTCCAGGTTGAATGTGTGTGCCCTTTGGAAGGGTGTGTACTCAGCATTTCCCCTGCGCCTCACCCTCCCTGTTATTTGACAAAGGCTAGTTTTCCACATCTGTCTTATCTGTCTGGCCCTGGAGGTATCCGACTTTCCACCTCCTGTGGAAGATGACTTGCAGGCTTTGGTTTTCCCTCCAGGGGTCACAGGGACCTCCCCTGCTCCCCACCCCTACCCCCGCCCCGTGCCATCCTTACACCCCAGTGAAGGGATTCCTCTGTTCTCTTCTGGCCCTTCCTGACACTTCTCCCAAAGGCCAAAAGGTCTAACAGCCTCATGAGCACCGGGTAGGAACTGTAACCATCCACACTTCATCTCTGCAAGAGAGAAATGATCACCCCTCAGATTAAATGGGCATGGTGTTCAATCTGATGTGTAACAGGGGCTGCAAAGCCAAGATATCCATCAATGCGAGAAATAAAACATTTGTTCGAGGAAAGCTGGCCAACCCAAGGGGAAGTGGGGGCTGAGGGTGGAGGTGGGGGCCAGGGACCTGACAAGGGTGAGAAAAGGATGTTGATGGATGTGACCTGAAAAGACACAGAGAGGCAATGAGCCTGAGCTACCAGCCGGGCTGTGCCAGACAGCTGGGCGGCTGACAGTATGGCCCCTGCCTTCTCTCTCCGTCCTCCCTCGGGCAGGGCGATTGGTGCCCAAGCTTTGACAGGTGCAGGAGAGGGGCAAGCAGGGCTGGAGTTGGAGGAGAGAGCTGGTCCCTTTATTTCTGGCTCATTGGCAGTCGACACATGATGATGCCTGAAAGTAATAAATAAGGCAGACTGGCACTTCTCGTGGAACCAAAAGCCATTCATGACTCCTTCCTCTTGAAGGAGCCCAGCAGGAGGAAGCAGTGGGTACAAGTGGACACTGTAATCGTAGGCCCTCTGCTCTTCTTGTCTTTGGAGGTTTCTTCCCCCAGCCTTGGACTTTGTTTACCTGCATTAGCAGCTCGCCCCCAACAAAGCCATCTCGAGGATAATCAGCTTTGTTCTCTATGCAGACATTCTGGCTTAGGGCTGAACATGGACCAATGCCCACAGCAGGAAAGAACAATGATGGCATTCATGAGTCAGCGTTAGCTCAGTACTGCTGCTGTCAAGACTGATTATTTGTTGCTTTTAAGAGAGATGCTTTGCCTGCAGCAAAACCGCCAGCGTGCCTTGCCTGTGCGTGCCAAGGTGCTTCCGTCCTGTCCGACTCTTTGCAACCCCATGGACTGAAGCCCACCAAGCTTCTCTGTCCATGGGCTCCTCCAGGCAAGACTACTGGAGTGGGTTGCCATGCCCTCTTCCAGGGAATCTTCCCGACCCAGTGGATCGGGAACCCATGTCTCTTTTGATTCCTGCATTGGCAGACGGCTTCTTTACCGCTAGCACCACCACCCACAGGTAAAGGACATGCATGTGAATTTGCCCTGATGTATCTGAATTTTGCATCTTTCATTTCTTGGCGTTCTAGGCAGTAAGACTGAGGGGACTGGACCACAATGCAGCCATCTGCTGGTGAGGAATGCACCCAATCCTGCCTGGATTGGGAGTAGCTTGTACCTACCTGCTACTGCCCAGCCACACCAAGAAGGCTGCTTGGAGTTAAGGCAGAGAACTCCTGGTTTGGAGTCCACAGGTTCTTAGTTCCAGGAGAAACCATCAAGGGGACATCCAGCAGCTTCAGCAGGGAGAATCATTCCTGACCTTTTTGGCAAAACAGAGTTTCTGTTGGTGTAGTCTTTCTAAGAATAATTTTGCACAGTATGTCAGATGCATTTACAACGTGAGGACCCTTTGATCCTTTAACTTTGTCTTACTGTTCAGTTGCTAAGTCTTGTCCAACTCTTTTGTGACCCTATAGACTGTAGCCCATCAGGCTCCTCTGTCCGTGGGATTTCCCAGGCAAGAATACTGGAGTGGGTTGCCATTTCCTTCTCCAGGGGATCTTCCTAACCCAGGGACTGAACCCACATCTCCCATATGGGCAGGCGGGTTCTTTACCACTGAGCCTACAGGGAAGCCCCAGTCTATGTCTACTAGGTAGAAAGAAGTCAGAGTTGCTTGGAAGTTTATGGTGAGAGACAGGAACTGAATGAGACTTGCCCTCTTTTCTTGGTGAAGCTGCCCACACTCGGGAGCTGTTGACAGTACAGTCAACCCCTCTGACCTGGGTACTGCATGAAAAGTACCTTCAACCATAAAAAAAAAAAAATTTGTCCAAGTTGGATTTCAAAGGGTGCTTTAACTGTTTGATCTTATAATTGCTTTTCCTGGTTAAAGACAACTTCTGGTATACAAGTCACCCATTCAATAGATGAAATACGTATTCGTCAAAACTGCCTGTTCAGTATTCTGTTCAAGCTAGGGAAGCAAAAATAGCAGCAGAAATCAATAGCGCTTGCTCCGTTTTGATAGATGCCCCACAACAGCATGTTCGCCAATGGAGGTGCACGCACTCGGCCGAGTTCTTGAACATCTCCCTTTTGCGGAGTGAAACACTGAGGCAGGGGAATTTCAGTCGGTTCCCTGGGGGGCCCCAAACAAGGAAAAGAACAGCGGAAAAGAGACCGAAGTCAAGGCCTCCTCTGCTCCAGCTCCTGGCCAGCAGCTGTTTGTTAGGTGTTTACATTCTGCAGGGCCTGGAGAAACTTGAGCAATTAAAAACAAAAGCCTTCTATCCATCCACAGCATTCCCCAGGCCTAGCTGGGTTTGCAGCTTGTAATGTGTTATTTATTTTTGGTTTTAATTGCTGGCGGTCCCAGAAACATTAGTGTTATATATAGTGCTGGGCTCAGCAGGAGTAATTAAAAGGCGGGGGCCCTCGTGGTCGGTAGTAAAATACCAAGTGCAGGCTGTTTAAGAAAAATGTGCCATTGATTTGCCATCAGCAAAACCCAGGGTGTAGTGAAAGGACAACCGAGTGATGCCAGGCAGGGAAAAATCACCCCGAACGGAAAGGGTTTATACACAGGCTCGTGTGTACCGAGTCTTAGGAGAGAGATAATTGCTTTGGATCAACCTTCTAAGCAGCATCCAGCTAGAAAAGAACCTGTGTGTATTGAATGTGGTGCCAGGTACTTCAATCTGCATCGCTCTCTCTTGCTCAAAAGGGAAGCACAGCACGATGTTTTTATGGACCCTTTTGGGGAGGTGGATCATGGGTGATTTTCTTTCCTCTCCTTTTGCTCTGATGCTCTGCGGGAGAGGTGGACAGAGAGAAGGAAAGCAGGATGGTAAGGGTGTCAGAAGAATGAGAGTTTGTGTAGAGACTTGGAAATAAGAAGACAGAGAACAGGGAGACATGCTAAATGTGTTGTCTTGTGTGGTTATTACTAATTTTCATAAATATGGAGAATGAGGCTCACAGTTTAAAAGAAGCTTTTCATAGCATGTGAAATGTGATCCCATCTGGGTACCCATAATACATATATTAATATGCACATTTATAAAGGGCTTCCCTGGTGGCTCAGATGGTAAAGAATCCGCCTACAATGCAGGAGACCTGGTTTCAATCCGTGGGTTGAAAAGGTCCCCTGGAGAAGGGAAAGGCTACCCTCTCCAATGTTCTGGCCTGGATAATTTCATGGACTGTATAGTCAATGGGATCGCAAAGACTGAATATGACTGAGCAAATTTCAGTTCACTTCACTTTATGTATGATACACCCCTATTTATGTAAGACCTGATTCTTAGCTCTAAAGCCAGGTAGGAAGGGCTGACCCATACCCCTCACTTGAAATTATTTTGTGGCTTCCCCAAATTTTATTTTTTATATGCTTTTATTTTTTTATCATGGCTAAGGCTCAGTTGCATTTTTTAAATTGCTTGTTATTTATATATTGGGCTGTGTTGGGCCTTAGTTGTGGCACTTGGGAACTTTGTTGCCCATATGGGATCTCTCATTGCAGCACACAGACTCTCCAGTTGTGGTATATGGGCTTCAACTGTCTAAGCAGCATCCTAGCTGGAAAGAACCTAGGTGTATTGAATGCAGTGCCAGGTACTTCAGTCTGCATCGCCCAGAGGGATGGTACAGGGAGGGAGGAGGGAGGGAGGGGTGTTCAGGATGAGGAACACGTGTATACCTGTGACGGATTCATGTTGATGTATGACAAAACCAATACAATATTGTAAAGTAATTAACCTCCAATTAAAATTAAAAAAAAAAAAGGAATGCACAGCATGACATCTTTATGGACCTTCTCGGGGAGGTGGATCATGGGTGAATAGTTGCTCCAAGACCCATGGGATCTTAGTTCCCCAGCAAGGGAATCAAACCCATGTGTCCTGCAATGCAAGGCAGGTTCTTAACCACTGGACCATCAGGAAGTTCCCCCAGATTTTATTTTGAACAGTTTTCAACCACGTAGGAATATTAAGGGCTCATGGTAGAACAGTTCGTGGCATCTGTTATTATAAAAGATCTTCGTGAGATAATCGTAATAATAATAGCTGCGTGTTACGTATCACAGGGAGCAGGTTCCAGTCTTAGTGCAGTTTGTGTGCTTACTCAGGTAATCCTCCTCCAGACCCTGTGCGGTTACTGTTATTATTCTCCCTTTACAGGAGAGTTAACTAAGGCACAGTTGCATAAGAAACTCGCTCAAGCTTTCAGGAACTGCAAGGTAGACAGCTTGACTGCAAAGCAAGGTTCTTGGTCTCTTCATGCTACTGGTGACAATTATTCATAATCTTGGGCTTCCCAGGTGGTGCAGTGTCTTCCTGTGCCAGCGCAGGAGACCTAAAAGATAAGGGTTCAATCCCAGGGTTGGGAAGATCCCCTGGCGGAGAAAATGGCAACCCTCTCAAGTCTTCTTGCCTGGAAAATTTCATGGACAGAGGAGCCTGGTGGGCTATAGTCCATGAGGTCATAGAGTGTTGGACATGACTGAGTGTGCACACACACACACACACACACACACACACGCACATTAACAATCTTTCTAGGATCCTGAACACTAGTCTCAGGGGACTGGAAGAAGGGCAGCCTGGTGAGGTCAGGGGTCAGACAATGGTTTCTAGGAAAGTCCAGATAATGCCCCAGAGAAAGCAGAGAGTTACTGATGAACAGAGGCCCAGGTTATTTTGGAGGCTAGAGGCATCCTGTCAATGGACTTTTTGGCAGCAAGTGCATTGGAAAGAGTCTAGGAAGGAACCAAGAAGGGTCACCATTGCCCGAAACAGAGCCACTGCGTAGAACAGGTCATGACCTGTGTAAGGACAATGGCTATGGAGTGGGTGGGGTTGATGACCAGTCCAGGTTCTATTTGCCAAAGAACCAGAGGCTCCCCAAGACCCTTGGAGCTCTACCTGCCTTGAGGGGCACCTTTCCTAACTTGCATAATGGAATTCTACAGACTAGCCTTAACAGAGTAGAGGGCTCCCCTGTAATTCATGAAGATACCCGAAGCCTAGGGATTCTCTGTCCTTGATGTTGTCTCTTTGGCTCAATCCATCTCTAGAGGTTGCTTAAGGGTCTGGCCTGGGGCCAGTGATGGGTTCCTAACTGGAGCTGCTGAAATGGAAAAGCTAAAGAGAAAAAGACTTTAAGTTGACCTGCAATTAAAATCTCTATCATACTTTGGATCTATCTAAAGACCCACATAGCAAGCTTAGAGTCTGCTCTGCCTGGATTAAATTGATGTGCCAAGTCGTGGTTGGAGACAAACATTGAGATGTTAGAACCAGCTCAGTGCATCCGCAAAACATGAATCAAACGTGCAGGCTGTCACATGTCAGGAAACAGATCTCTCTAAGAAGCTCAAGAAATAGCTGGGATACAGATTGGTAGTCAGAGAGCATCTCAAAAGCCAGTGGTCCCAACAACTTAGGAGAATGGTGACCAGGATTTTAGAAGGCTGGGTGCACCACTCACTCCTGGCCCATGAGTTCTGTGTCCCTTTCATCTTTGAGACCTTCACTCCTCTTCTTTCTCAGCCAGTGCCTAGCACAGGACCTGGCATAGATGGGGCTTCCCTCAGGGTTTGCTGCCTGGGCTGTGTGTGGATCATTGGTCTATAACAGTTCCATTAACAGGCTCCATCCTGCTGGGCCCTTCCCCAAGCCCAGCCCCAGCAAGCGAGGGGTTGGAACATGAAGAACATGACCCACCACTGAGTCTTCCAGGCTTGTCAGTCTGGGGCCTTTAACAACCCAGTAGGGAAAAGCAAATGCAGTTTCTCCTCTCCTGCCTCAAATGCATCACAAATTGGAATCACTTCGTGTCCGAATGCTCATTAGAAAATGTTTCTGAAAGGCAGTGGAGCCCATTAAGGCTCATTCTGAAGAGTGATTTTATGTTCTTCACATTTGTGTCTATATTTGTTAAAGATCAAGTTCAATTTTTGAAATTGCCAGATGTCTTGGCTCAGCTACAGATCTAAGCCAGAACTCTTGGGGGATACCCCACTCGGTAGTAATAAAGTTTCCCTTCCCTTCTGAAAGCCCCGCATTTTAGCCAAGGGAATCATTATTGCTGCTTAAAAACCAGAATTGCAGATTGAATTAATTTCATCAAAATCATTTTCTGTAAAATGACTGATCTCAAATTTCCAGTGAATTTAATTGATCTCAGCTGTTTCATTCCATACCCATTGGTAACAGGGTAACGTTCTGGATGTAAATTCTTGGGTTTATTGCTAAATTCTCTTCTTCCTTCTTCTCATCTCTCTTTCTTTTCCTCATCATTTTCCATCACTGGCATTTTAATCTTGGGTTGTACATTTAAGAGGCTTCCCTGGTAGCTCAATGGTAAAGAATCTGCCTTCCAATGCAGGAGACAAGGATTCGATCTGTGAGCTGGGAAGATCCCTGGATCAGGAAAATCCCCTGAAGAAGGAAATGACAACCCACTCCAGTATTCTTGCCTGGGAAATCTCATGGGCAGAGAAGCCTCGAAGGCTGCAGTCCATGGGATCGCAAAAGAGTCGGACATGACTCAGCGACCAAAACATTTTAGAGATTTAATCTTTTAACATAAACTAGCATGGTACATTGTGATCTCCAGTTTGCTAGGAGGAAACTAAAGCAAAGTTAAGAAACGAGGCCAAGTCCTCCTGATGTCCATTAATTCCACATCTCTCTTGTAGTGAATCAGGTCAAGCTGTCTGAGATCACGGCCAAGGGTGTCCTGGGGGATTAAGCTTGAGTGGGTGGGTGGGTCCTTGGAGTGGCCAGATGCTCATGAAACCAAAAGGACAAATGGAAATTGTGTGTGAGAAACAATTCTGTGAGAAATATGGAGGCCTGCTCAGGACCAATGGCAAGTAAGGCCCTGAAGAACTGTCACTGACCCAAAAAAGGTCAAAAGACAAATACAAGCTGGGATGGGAGAGGGATGCAAAGGATGGTGGGGGAATGTTGCCGTCTGAAGGCTGATGCTGGGCCACAGCTGTGCTGGGGTTTCCACCGCTGTCTTCCGAGTCCTGGTCTGAATAATGTGTCTGCCTGGGATCAATAGTCTTGTTAGATGCAGTGGTCTCGCAGTGATAGCATTTAGTAATAGACTAGAAAGGAGATTTCAGGCCCGTAGAGTTTGCCATCCAGAAAGCAGTTCAGTGTTTCATCTGGTGGAAGTGTTTTGTTTGTTTGTTTAAAGATCTATTGAGGTACCATTTCACGCCAGTCAGAATGGCTGCTATCCAAAAGTCTACAAGCAATAAATGCTGGAGAGGGTGTGGAGAAAAGGGAACCCTCTTACTCTGTTGGTGGGAATGCAAACTAGTACAGCCACTATGGAGAACGGTGTGGGGGTTCCTTAAAAAACTGGAAATAGAACTTCCTTATGCCCCAGCAATCCCACTGCTGAGCATACACACCAAGGAAACCCAGAATTGTGAGGGAATTGTGTACCCCAATGTTCATCACGGCACTGTGTATAATAGCCAGGACATGGAAGCAACCTAGATGTCCATCAGCAGACAAATGGATAAGAAAGCTGTCGTACATATACACCATGGAGTATTACTCAGCCATTAAAAAGAATACATTTGAATCAGTTCTAATGAGGTGGATGAAACTGAAGCCTATTATACAGAGTGAAGTAAGCCAGAAAGAAAAAATACCAGTAAAGTATACCAATTGGAGAAGGCAATGGCACCCCACTCCAGTCCTCTTCCCTGGAAAATCCCATGGACGGGGGAGCCTGGTAGGCTGCAGTCCATGGGGTTGCGAACAGTCAACATGACTGAGTGACTTCCCTTTTACTTTTCACTTTCATGCATTGGAGAAGGAAATGGCAACCCACTCCAGTGTTCTTGCCTGGAGAATCCCCAGGACGGGGGAGCCTGGTGGGCTGTCGTCTATGGGGTTATACAGAGTCGGACACGACTAAAGTGACTTAGCAGTATACTAATGCATATATATGGAATTTAGAAAGATGGTAGCGATAACCCTGTATGTGAGACAGCAAAAGAGACACAGATGTATGGAACAGTCTTTTGGACTCTGTGGGAGAGGGCGAGGGTGGGATGATTTGGGAGAATGGCACTGAAACATGTATAATATCATATGTGAAACAACAGTCCAGGTTTGATGCAGGATACAGGGTACTTGGGGCTGGTGCACTGGGATGACCCAGAGGGATGGAATGGGGAGGGTAGTGGGAGGGGGATTCAGGATGGGGGACACATGTACACCCGTGGTGGATTCATGTGAATGTATGGCAAAACCAATACAGCACTATAAAGTAATTAGCCTCCAATTAAATAAATTTCTATTAAAAAATAGAAAAATAAACATTAAAAAGATGTGTTTACTGATGTGACCATGGTGGGTCTCTGTTGCTGTGCCTGGGCTTTCTCTGGTTGCAGCGAGTGGCGGCCACTCTTTGTTGTGGTTCTTGGGCTTCTCATTCTTGTGAGTGCAGGCTCTAGGTCTCTGGGCTCCCGCAGCTTCAGTGTGTGGGCTTGAGAGTTGCAGCACACAGGCTTAGTTGCTCCGAGGCATGTGGATTGAACCCATGTCCCTGCATTCAAGGCAGATTCTTAACCACTGGACCATCAGGGAAGTCCATGGTGGATGTCTTTATTCGCTATAAGCAGCTGATCACAGAAATTTCCCAGGAAGGTAAGTCCAGAATTTCTTTGAATCCAACCAACCAAACAAATGAACAAGGAAATGAACAAAGAAAGGAATAAGCAGTATTGCAAGTTTTAAAGATAATAGGAGTTCTGAAAGCCGTAGAGCTTAATTAGGCCTTTAGAAATTACTTCTTCCAATTAAGTTCATTTTGCCCAACAAAAGGAACAAACCCCAGAGACCCAGTGGCACCAGCTGGTTGATGATGCTTCCTGGACTTATGGCCAGTTTTCCTGCCTGTTTTAGATTTCTTGATTGCCACCTCTTTTAACAAAGTTTTATCCTTTTAGCATGTTTACATGCCAGCGGTGTTTGTTTCTAATATAGACCCAAACTCTCAGTGGAAATAGTCTTTAGAAGTCCTGCATGCTGGCAACATCAAGTTTTGTAAATGCCTGTGGATGTAGGCAGAATCATTCTTTATACTCTTTAGAGGCAAGGTCTTAAAGAAAGGTCATCTGTATTGACATGCACCTTCTCTCCTTCTGACTTGGTTCTAGAAACTTTTGTCTCACCATTTAAGAAAACAGAAGGAAACAGTGGTTCATGGTCTTGGAGGCAGCTGTTTCTGGATTTGAAATGTGACTGGCCCTTTTCTAGACAGGGGAGCAGTGGGTGATTTTCTTACCCTTTGTGTGGGCATGCCCAGTCTCTCAGTCATGTTCAATTCTTTGCGATCCCACAGACTGCAGCCTGCCAGACTTCTCTGTTCATGGAATTTTTCAGGCAAGAAACACTGAAGCGGGTTGCCATTTCCTTCTCCAGGGGAATCTTCCCGACCCAGGGATTGAACCCATGTCTCCTGTGACTCCTACACTGGCAAGCAGATTCTTTACGAAATAGCCACCCAAGAAGCCTGTTTTCTTAAACTTTCAGTGCAGTTCAGTTGCTCAGTCGTGTCCAACTCTGCAACCCCATGAATCATCGCAGCACACCAGGCCTCCCTGTCCATCACCATCTCCTAGAGTTCACTCAGACTCACGTCCATCGAGTCCATGATGCCATCCAGCCATCTCATCCTCGGTCATCCCCTTCTCCTCCTGCCTCCAATCCCTCCCAGCATCAGAGTCTTTTCCAATGAGTCAACTCTTCACATGAGGTGGCCAAAGTACTGGAGTTTCAGCTTTAGCATCATTCCTTCCAAAGAAATCCCAGGGCTGATCTCCTTCAGAATGCACTGGTTGGATCTCCTTGCAGTCTAAGGGACTCTCAAGAGTCTTCTCCAACACCACAGTTCAAAAGCATCAATTCTTCAGCACTCAGCCTTCTTCTCAGTCCAACTCTCACATCCATACATGACAACAGGAAAAACCATAGCCTTGACTAGATGGACCTTAGTCGGCAAAGTAATGTCTCTGCTTTTGAATATGCTATCTAGGTTGGTCATAACTTTTCTTCCAAGGAGTAAGCATCTTTTAATTTCATGGCTACAGTCACCATCTGCAGTGATTTTGGAGCCCCCCCCAAATAGTCTGACACTGTTTTCACTGTTTCCCCATCTATTTCCCATGAAGTGATGGGACTGGATGCCATGGTCTTCGTTTTCTGAATGTTGAGCTTTAAGCCAACTTTTTCACTCTCCTCTTTCACTTTCATCAAGAGGCTTTTTAGTTCCTCTTCACTTTCTGCCATCAGGGTGGTGTCATCTCCATATCTGAGGTTACTGATATTTCTCCCGGCAATCTTAATTCCAGCTTGTGTTTCTTCCAGTCCAGCATTTCTCATGATGTACTCTTAAACTTTAGCCCCTGCCAAATAAACAGTACTGCCCACATATTAGTGTCTGGGGGAGGTTTAAATGTAAAACACATGCAAAAGCCCTCAGCTCTGTGTCTGGTCCATAATAGCATTTAAATGTATTGAGTAGTTTGTTTGTTCCTGCAGAAATTCAAATTTGAGTATTTAAGGTTGTTAGTGAGGGCAGCCAAAAATTGTCTCAAAGTGGTTTCCTGAAGACAAAGACACAGTAACACCTGTTCACGAGCTGCTATCTGCATTTGGTATTTTTCAAACACTAAGTTGTGGCCAACTCTTTGCAGCTCCATGGACTGCAGCAGGCTGCCCTGTCCTTCATTGTCTCCCAGAGTTTGTTCAAATTCATATCCATTGAGTCAGTGATGTCATCCAACCATCTCATCCTCTGTTGCCCCCTTTGCTTCCGGCCCTCAATCTTTCCCAGTGTTAGGGTCTTCCCTACCTGCATAACTTGAAGCAAGTTTCTTATTGTTTGAGCCTCAGTTTTCTCAGTTGTCTAACACGATGCTCTCTCCTCTTGTTGGGACGTTTCAGTAAGGCCAATGTTTACTCCAGATATTCAAAAGCTCCCCTCCCCCTCCTACCTCCTTTTCATCCCCGAATCATTCCCTGAGTGATTTGTTTTTGTTTTTTTGTTTTCCTTTTATGACCTGACACAGGACCATTACAGTGGGGAGATGGAGGGAAGCTTTGCTACTCCATTATGAACGGGGGTAGGCCTTGGGTAGACAGGGTCAACGGGGCTGGCCTCACAGGCGCATAGCACATGCAGCCTCACAGGGTCCAGAAAGGGCTTCCACTTGGTTTACACGCTAATGATGCTGTCCTGAAATTCTTTCTCTTTTCTGAGGGTACAACTCAGTGGTGTGTATTTGTTTATTTGGCTGTGCTGAATCTCAGTTACGACATGTAGGATCTTTTATTTGCAGCATGTGAACTCTTAGCACAGCGCATGAATCTGGTTCCCTGACCAGGGATCGAACACTGGTCCCCTGCCTTGGGAGTATGGAGTCTTAGCCACTAGACCACCAGGCCCATCTTGAAATTCTTAACAACCTTTAATTTGTATTAGATTCTCAATAATTTTTGAATGTGTGTACGTGCGAGCTAACTTGCTTCAGTTATATCTGATTCCTTGAGACCCTATGGACTGTAGCCTGCCAGGCTCCTCTGTAGGATTCTCCACTGAAGAATACTGGAGTTGGTTGAATTGCCCTCCTCCAGGAGACCTTCCCAACCCAGGGATCAAACCCGAATCTCTTATATGTCTCCTCTACTGGCAGTCAAGTTCTTTACCACTAGCACCACCTGAGAAGCCCATTTTTTGAATAAGTGATCCCATATTTTCATTTTGCACTTGATCTCACAAATTGTGTAGCCCATCCTGAGGGTAGGTGTGATGTGAAGATGTGGTGAAACTGGGTTTATTGATCTCTCCCTACTTGAATAGCCTATGCTTGGGGGCAGGATTTGCTGGTGAGGTGGACCTGGAGAGGAAGGATGCTTTGGAACACACAGTGGAGGGTGTGACCCAGTAGCCATTGCAGGGAATACTAGCCTTATTGTTTTTAACAAATTTTTATCTTTGGCTATGCTCTGGCATGTGGAATCTTAGTTCCCTGACTAGAGATAGAAACTGCCCTCTGCATTGGAAGCGTGGAGTCAGTGGACAACCAGGGAAGGCCCTGATTGTTCTTTTATAAAGGACTTATTTCTTTGGAATCAGAAGACATCTGATTCTTCAGGGGATCATAGTTCTTCTCAGAAGGGGCTTGTAGAAAGCAGAGAAGAGGGCAGATTCTACACCCATGAAACAGCCAAGTGTTTACAACACCTTAGCCCCATGTTCTTTGGGGCAGCTGGAAAGGTTTCACTTAGGAAGATTTTAGGGCTTTGCTGGTAGCTCAGATGGTAAAGACTCTGCGTGCAGTGCAGGAGACCTGGGTTCGATTCCTGGGTTGGGAAGATCCCCTGGAGAAGGGAATGGCAACCCGCTCTAGTATTCTTGCCTGGAGAATCCCATTAGGAAGGTTTGATTATGGTCAACTCAGACATAGAGAAGCTTGTCCAGTCAGGGCCTGCATGGTTTCTTGGACCTGGACAGATTACAGATCTATGGTTTGTCACAGGAGCCAAGGTGCTTGACCAGGAGTCAGATTCAGGATGCTGATGGGGACTTTGGGACTCTTGAACACTGCAGCCTTTCATTCTACAGATTTCTGTTGCACATGGGTCTGTGTGCCTGAGAGAACTCCCTGAGCCCCTAGGGCATGTTTAGGACTATTGAGTAATCATCTAGGAAGACTGAGTTTACTGATCACTCCCTCTTTAAATGGCTCAAAAGTGAAAGTGAAGGAATTAGTCGCTCAGTCCCGTCTGACTTTTTGTGACCCCATGGACTGTGGCCCACCAGGCTCCTCTGTCCATGGAATTCTCCAGGCAAGAATACTGGAGTGGCTAGCCATTCCCTTCTCCAGGGTATCTTCCTGACCCAGGGATCAAACTCAGGTCTTCTGCATTGCAGGCAGCTCCTTTACCATCTAAGTGACCAGGAAAGCCCTTAAATGGTTCAAGGAGATGACCGACTCCTACCTTTCCTCAGTCCTCCTCCCTTGAAGTAACTGGTCTACCACTGATCTCGTTCCTGCAGCCACTCTCTGCAGTCAAACTATACATCTTTCCCTCCTGCTCAAGAGTCTTAGTCTCAGAACAAGATGATGTTACAAGAGAGCTGTTGTGGAGATAGATCTTTATGTCTGAAAGCGTGGTGTACTTAAATGCAATCAGCTATGCCAAGCAGATGGATCTTTCAAATCAGATTTGTTGGAGGAGGGTGTGTGTGTGTGCACAGGATGATGTTCACTTGACGAGTGGCTTTAGTGAGATTTCTTCATGCAGTTATTTTACCTGGCATATTTAAAATATATAGTTTCATTTACAAGAAAAATGAATTTATATTCCCTTCCTTGAGAAACCTTTTATTATTGCATGGCATAAAAATCCATTTGTACAGCAAAATGTGGTGGCTAAAGGATGACTGGTGAACAAAAGAGTGTTTTGTTTTTTTTTTTAACCAAGATTTCTCAATAGCTGGGCATTGAAATGAAGTGAGGATAAAAAACTAATACTAATTACACAAGCATGCCACAAGTATAAGCATGTGTGTGCCAAGTGGCTTTAGTTGTGTAACACCCTTTGAGACCCTACTGACTGTAGCCCACCAAGCTCCTCTGCCCATGGGATTCTCCAGGCAAGAATACTGGAGTGGGTTGCCATGCCCTCCTCCAGGCGATCTTCCTGACCCAGGGATCAAACCCATGTTCCTGTGGCTCCTGCACTACAGCTGGATTCTTTACTGGTGAGCCACCAGGGAATCTCGACACAGATATATAGGTCTATCTATGACATATCTATCTGTCTATCTCGTGTGCATATATATATATACATATAAAATCAACAACACAGAGCTCAGAGAGTAAAGCTGCTTAGTTTGTACTCTCCTAGACCGTTTGATATGCATTAGTCTGTCTGGAGGACATAAATCTAACCACACAAACTCAGATGTTGAAGAGATACTGTGTTTCTCACTGTCTGTCACTCAGGGTAATATCTGTTTCCAAGTTTTTGCTCTGTCAAGCTGGCAGAAGATTTAACTGCCATCACTTTGGGCTACCTGCTGGGCTTTATGTAGTTCTAAGGCATGGCAGGTGCCCGTGGGGTTTTGGTCATTGGCTTCCATATGTTACTTCTCAGATGGCCCTTGTCCCTGCCCTTGTTGTTTCCCTAAATTATGGCCCTTTCTGCTGCCCCCCACTCCACACAGGCTGGAAAGTCTGCAAGGGTGACAGAATCTGAGCCTAAGGACCAGCCCATCCCACCATCTCCCCAAGTTTCTGCTGTATCCCTCGCAGAACTGCTGAAATCAGGGACCTGGTTCCCAGTCCAGACCCTGCAGACTTCTCTCTTCCTCCTCAGCCCAGGTGGGAGTAGGAGTGTCCTTTCTCTGGAGATACACTGCTATTCTCCTGCTCAAAGACCCCAGACCATGGCCTCAGTAGGGTTCCATGAGTTCTTTACACCATGAGACCCATCCTTGAACTGCAGACAACTTCTCTTTCTGCCCCACTCAAATCCCTGGCTCTTGGAATTGTAGTTTGGCTACTAGTTTGGACACGAAGAAAAAGAAATGAGGGAATCTAGGGAAAACAAATTATCCACTCATTTCTGTTCTCATTATGTGGATACGCAGGCCCCTCTAAACTGGCTCCTCCCAAGTTTTCCCCACCTCAGTTAATGGCCTCTTCATTCCTTCTTGTGCTTTGCAAAACAGAAAGCCTCTTTCTCTGTACTCCACGTTCATGCCATTGTGAAATCCTATTGGCTTGACCTTCAAAATGCAGCCAGGATTCAACCAGTTCCCCTGCTGTCATTCCGGCCCAAGTCACCAGTGTTTCTTACAGGGTCATGTTTTAGG
The DNA here is from genome assembly GCA_006408675.1 of Madoqua kirkii. Taxonomy (NCBI): domain Eukaryota; kingdom Metazoa; phylum Chordata; class Mammalia; order Artiodactyla; family Bovidae; genus Madoqua; species Madoqua kirkii. Next base: position 34,473 of record SJYC01015585.1, read on the forward strand.
AGCCTAACCAGACGTCCAGAAATCTCCATTCCTGCTCTCCAGTGATCTGTTCTCAACACAGTAGCTAGAGTGGCCTGGTTGAAGGTGAATTCAGATCATGCTTTGCCCCGCGGTTCAGTGGCTTGTGGATTCATTCAGGATGAAAGGTGAGTCATCAGAATGGCCTCTGGAGACTTCCATGGTGGTTCAGCAGTTGAGTCCAAACTCCCAATGCAGGGGGCCTGGGTTCAATCCCTGGTCAGGGAACTAGATCCCACAGGCCACAACTGAGAGGTTGCATGCTACCACTAAGACTTGGTGTAATCAAATAAGTAAATATTTTAAGAAATTAAAAAAAAAAAAAAAAAAAAGAATGGCCTCTGAAGCTCCGTAGGAAGTACCCCTCCACCTCTCTGTCCCATTCCTTCCACTCCCCTCTTTACTGCCCCATCCCAGTCACTTTGCCCTTGGTAATTGCTGCTACTGTTCACTCACTCAGTCATGTCTGACTCTTTGTGACCCCATGGACTGCAGCACACCAGGCCTCCCTCTCCTTCACCATCTCCCGGAGTCTGCTCAAACTCATATCCATTGAGTCAATGATTCAATCCAACCATCTCATCCTCTGTCATCCCCTTCTCATCCTGCCTTCAATCTTTCCCAGCATCAGGGTGTTTTCCAGTGAGTTGGCTCTTCACATCATGTGGCCAAAGTATTGGAGCTTCAGCATCAATCCTTCCAATGAATATTCAGGGTTGATCTCCTTTAGGATGGACTGGTTTGATCTCCTTGCAGTCCAAAGGGCTCTCAAGAGTCTTCTCCAGTACCACATTGCCTTTGGCCATGGTGCTCCCTTTTGCCTGGAATACTCTCCCCCTAGACGGTTACAACACCCTCACTTCCTTCAGGCCTCTGCTCTCTCCATCACTCTGTTCAAATAGCAATGTCCCTGCCTTGGCACTCCTTCCCCTCTGCCCTTCCCACCCCATGGTCTTTTTATTTTTCTTCAGGCTTCTTCCCATCATCTTACTTATTTGCTTCACGTCTGTGTCTTCCTCCTATGATGGAAACTCTGGGAGGGTAAGGATTTTTGCTGTTTTGTTTACTGTGGATTCTCCAGCACTCAGGACATTGCCTGGCACATAATAGGAGCTGACAGATAACTGTTGATGGCTGACTGACTGAATGAATGATTGCACAGAGATGGAGTATTTTCTGCCTCTGTGTTTTACACAAACTCCATCATACCGTAGCAGTGTTTCTCCAACTTGCTATCTTTTTTTCTGTTTAATAATGGATTTTGATGGTCTTTCCATGACAGTACATAAAGAAACACACCATTCTCTTTTAATGGCTGCAATCGGATTCCACAGTACAGCTATAACAAAATGTGTTCAACCAGTCTTTTACTGATGGACTCGTTTGCAATTTTTCTCCATTACTAACAACACTGACTCTTTGTGCATTCAGAATATTTCTCTAGGATAAACACCCAGAAGTAGAATTGCTTGGGGGAAAGAAGTGAAGCAAATTTTGACAACCTCATTTGCATTTCTACTCTGTTTCCTGTCCTAGGTAAGAATGTTTATAATCCTGTGCTTTCTTTTTCCTCCTGCCTTTTTTTTTTTTTTCAATACCTTTCACTGGGTGGGGAGAGAATTTCAATAATCTGCTGGTGGAAGTAGAGTGGGTGGCAACAGACCATTTTCAGCTGTGTATACATAGGAGCCATGGTGGGAGTTTTTGCAGAATCAGCTGGGTTGATTTTCTCCTTCTCTCCCTTCCATTGGCATTTATAATCTGTTTTGCCCAAATTGGGGCTTGATTGTACATTCTCTCATATTGTTCTATGGAATGAATCTTACTCCTCAACTAGATGATGGTTAACTCTTTGATGGAGAAGCGTCTGTTTGTCCCGTAGATTTTTGCAATCCCCTCTGGGTTTGAGGGCCTCCCAGGTGGCTCAGTAGTAAAGAATCCATCTGTTAAGCAAGGAGACATGGGTTTGGTCCCTTTGGGAGGATCCCCTGGAGAGAGAAATGGCAACCTGCTCCAGTATTCTTGCCTGGGAAATCCTGTGGACAGAGGAGACTGGTGAGCTACAGTCCATGGGGTCACAAAGAGTTGGACATGACTTAGCAACTCAACAACAACAATAACAACTGGGTTTGAAAGTGTTCACTGGGTGCTGAGATGATTGTGTCTTCAACTCAAGTAAACCTGTGAATTCCAGCATAGTTGGAACTTTTGAGCTGGCCTCTGTGTTTGAGCAGAGCCTTGATAGAAGAACAGAAGGTTTCCGAATAGATCAGGGCTTAATGTTTCAGAGAGAGGACAAGGAATATGCAAAGCTGTGGAATTGTGAACAGATATGGTGGGGTTAGGGAAACTCTAAGTGTTGCTCCAGGATTAGAGTTTAGATATCATTTTGCTGACAAAGGTCTATAGAGTTAAAGCTGTGGTTTTTTCCAGTAGTCATGTATGGATGTGAGAGTTGGACCATCAAGAAAGCTGAGTGTCAAAGACTGATGCTTTTGAATTGTACTGGAGAGAACTCTTGAGAGTCCCTTGGATTGTGAGATCAAACCAGTCAATCCTAAAGGAAACCAGGCCTGAATATTCATTGGAAGGACTGATACTGAAGTTGAGCTCCAATACTTTGGACACCAATGCAAAATAGTTGACTCACTGGAGAAGACCCTGATGCTGGGAAAGATTAAGGGTGGGAGGAGAAGGGGGTGGCAGAGAACAAGATGTTTGGGTGGCATCACTGACTCAATGGACAGAGTTTGGGCAAACTCCAGGGGATGGTGAAGGACAGGGAAGCCTGGTGTGCTGAAGTCCATGGGGTCATAAAATGTCTCCCTTTGATGCTGAGAAATGGAAACAAAATCCGTCTTAACATCAACATTCAGTATAGAGCTTTTGATAAGGGCCAAACCAGGCCAGGTCAGAAATAGCTCACCATTGTCAATACATCTGAAAAGTGAAAGTATTAGTCACTCAGCCGTGTCTGACTCTTTGTGATCCCATGGGCTGTAGCCCACCAGGCTCCTCTGTCCATGGAATTCTCCTGGCTAGAACACTGGAGTGGGTTTCCATTCCCTTCTACAGGGGATCTTTCCAACCTAGGAATCGAACCTGGATCTCCTGCACCCCTACTCAAAGCATCCCAGCTACATGGTGACAGGAAGATCTCACACCATCTTCCCAGCTTTATGATCATCACATAAAAGCTCCATCTCTTCTCAGATTCAGGTAAATGAATCATAGAGAAATAATTGACCTTGGTCCAGGATCCTCTCTTTTTGATCATTGTCTGAGGAGGGGGACAGAGCCATGAAACTTCTGTTTGAACTATTTTTGTTGTTGTTTTGAAGAAGGAGAAGTTCCTCAAATCAAAACAAAGAAGGCGGCTCATGGAGGACCCTAATTTGTACTTGTCTAATTGATGATGAAAGGTTTGGCTTCTTTTCAACATTCTGAAATGAAAATGTAGAGAGACTTGAGCTCCTGCTGTTCCCTGTGTGTCCAAGCAGCTCTAGTCACCAATATTTGGCATACATGCAGCAATTCATTAAAGAGAAGCGCCTCATTTTCCAAATCTTTGAAATTAAAACCCATTTAATGTCTTTTAGAGATTATGAAGAGCCATTGCTGCCTTGAGATGTGGCTGCAGTCTTTTCTCCTTCAAGAAGGCCTGAAGCCATTCTCCTCCCCTCAGGCATACCATTTTTGATGTAGTAAGTTGGTAAGGAAAGGCAGACTCTTTGCTTTTTATTTCTTTGACCTCTTCTCTCTGGTATCTCATTCTGTAAATGCAAGGGTGACTGAATGCCTGTCTTGAAGAGATCCCTTAAAAAAGGCAGGAGGGGCATAATTCTTCTTTTTAAAAAAAAAAAAACTTTTTATTTTGTACTGGGGCATAGCCGATTAACAATGCTGTGATAGTTTCAGGTGAACAGCGAAGGGACTCAGCCATACACACACATGTATCCATTGAGGGGCATAATTCTTTATTGCTTGATCTTGAGATAGGAAAAATACAACTGTATACTTACAGCGAAGGTGATGAAATCACCTTTTAACTAATAGAATCTTGTAGGTTTAGAAAGAGTGCTAGAATATCCAAAGATCTTGGATTTTTGTCATAATCTCATTGTGTCTTGATTAACATTCTTGGGTGGGAAGCAGAAAGCTCTTGTCCAAACTTGGTAGATCAGGCAGCCTCTGAGAATCGTTTGGGTACCTTGGAGATCATTTCATTCTATCACTGCTCTTTTATATTTGATCTTCTCAAAATTTGATTAAAGGCCCCACAGCAACTGACCCCAACCATCTTGGCACCAAGGACCAGTTTCGTGAAAGACAATTTTTTCCATGGACCAGGGATCAGTGGGGGATGGTTTCGGGATGATTCAAGAGCATTACATTTACTGGGCACTTTATTTCTACTATTATTGCACAGCTCCACGTCAAATCATTCAGCGTTAGATCCCAGAGGTTGGGATAAAAGTGAAAGTGATGGGGGCTCGGTCATGGATGACTCCTTTGTGACCTGGCAGCCCAACAGGCTCCTCTGTCCATGGAATTCTCCAGCCAAGAAGACCGGTGTGGGTTGTCATTCCCTTTTCCAGGGGATCTTCCTGACCCAGGAATTAAACCCAGATGTCCTGGACCCTTGCTCAAAAGCATCCCAGCCACATGGTGACAAAGCCGAGGCAGGAAGCTGGGTTCCTACCCTCACATCCGAGGTGCTGAGTCACAAACTGCTGCCTCCTTGCCAACGTCTTGAGTAAGAAGTCAATATGGAATAGAAGACCTGGTCTCGGGCAGCACAGAGGGGCCCTGGGAGGTAGGCGAGGAGACGGCGGTGGCAACACAGCTGCCAGCCGCTGAGTTCGAGTAAAAATCAAAGATGAAATAAGAGAAGTGACAGCAGAGAACATAATGAAGTATATAAACCTGGATAAAGCAGCGCACTGGGTAATAAAAAGTGAAATAGGGTGGAGGGGGTGACTGGATCGCAGTCACATATATCAGGAGCGCATTAAGCAGAGCAGACAGGAAGGCAGGCAGGAAGAGGGAGCGGGCCATCTTGAGGAAGTCATTAAAAGCGTTTCCAAGTGCTCTTGACGGGGGCCCACTGTCTCTCCGGTCGACAGCTTAGGGTATTGGCCTTTCTGCTGTTTTCATAAAGCTCTCCGTGCCCTCAGAACTGGGACTAATGCCCGATTTCCTACTAAGGGTCGTGTAGACTTGACTTCAGGTCAGGATTATTGCCAGTTTGTCTGAACTTGCTGTGTCTCCCAAGGAGACCCCAAGCAATCACCCACCCTGAGCTTCTCAGGAACCCCAGGCATTTCCTGTGACATTAATTAGCACCAGCCCACCAGGTTTAAGTTTTTTGAATGCCTCAAATTCGGTACCACACAGAGTTCAACCAAAGGGCCATTTTTCAATAGTTATTTTTAATGTTATTTTTTTTGGGGGGGGGGCGCGGTGGTATGGAAATAATCTTTAACCAAGAGACAAAGAGCTGGCACATAAATCTTCCTAAGCCAACCCGTGTAAAGTACTGATACACTTTATAAGCTGTAAACTAGGCTTTTATTAGCCATTTATGAGCCATTTTTTATGATGCAAGTTTAATATTAAACTATAAAGTTCACAACGCACTTATAAAGACAGATAGACTCATTCACTTTATAATTCTTGACGTGGCTGCCTGACAAAAGCTGAGCATATCATGTCATTTCAGGAAACTGGCCCAGGTGGGACTTTGGAAACTGGTGTAGGATTAGGTCTGGGAATTGACAGGCACTGGGGTATGTTGGAGGCAGAGGTGGGAGGGAACAATCAACCATGGCCATAAAAATAAATGCGCAAGCTGGGAGGTAATTTTTCTTCTGACTTTTCTGGAGCATGGGGCCTTTATAGTCATTTAGGAAGGGAGAATTCTCTAGAGCAGCAATTCTTTTTTAGAACAGCAGCAATATATTGCCATTTGATTATGTGCAACTTACCTTCTTCCTTGTAGATAAGCACGAGCTGGATTTTTTTTTTTTTTAACTAAGTGTAATGAGAATTAAGTTTGTTGTGGGAGCTCAAGGCTGAGTCACTAATGTAATAGGAGATAGCTGGAAGTGTGATCAGTTTAGGATTACTAAGTTTATTTTCCCTAGGAAGGAAATATTTGGCATATAGAATGTGGATGGCCTTTGGTGCACCTAATGCTGAATATATGAATTATTAATAGGGGATTATTCTAATCACAAGCCACACACTGTATTAAATCTCCAGCTTTCTGTCTTTGAACTAGACTTTTGAATGTGTGAGTGCTAAGTTGCTTCAGTCGTATCTGACTCTTTGCCATCCTATGGACTGTAGCCTGCCAGGCTCTTCTGTCCATGGATTTTTCCTGGCAAGAATGCTGGAGTGGGTTACCATGCTCTCCTCTAGGGGATTTACCCACCCCAGGGATTGAACCCATTCTCTTAGGTCTTCTGCATTGGCAGACAGGTTCTTTACCATTAGGGTCACCTGGGAAGCCCCAGCCTTTTGAATACTAGAAGGGGTTTTTTGGAGAGAGTGTGGGGTACACTGGAAAGGATCAAAGACTCAAAATAAGGCCAAATCAATCAATGGTAGTTCATGGTACTTTCACTGCTGGAGAACCACACTATCCCATTGGGCTATAGACACATTGCCCCACAATACAGATGTTGGCTCTTCTCTGCTAGTGAATTTATGATGAGAGTTTATTTCTCCAACCTTTCTTTTGAGGCAAAATTTTCACATATTTCAGTAACTACTCCTGCAATTTTTTCCTACCTAAAAGATCAATTAATGTACTTATTTTTTTGTAAGGAACTAATTTATTTTTATTTTTCTGAAAACATTAGGAACTATGAAAAACAAGCTGAAAATCTGGCCATATCAAAAGCAAAATGCAAGTAGAAACAACCTTCACAAATCATATAGAAATATGTTTTTTAAAAATAAAATTTAACACTTTCCTCCATAAAGCAAAACAAGTTTACTAAACCACAATACTGAATTGGAGTTTAATGCATTTGTTCTTAAGTGTAAATTATATGCCAGATTATCTTCTAGGCACAGGAGACATATTGAGGAACTTCAGTTTTGTCTTTGTCACCATTTACTAGAAACTTTTACTCCTATAGGTATCCCCTGGTGGCTCAGTCCATAAAGAATCCACCTGCAATGTGGGAAACTTGGATTCAATCCCTGGGTCAGGAAGATTCCATGGAGGGGGCCATGGCAACCCACTCTAGTATCCTTGCCTGGAGAATCCCAAGGACAGAGGAGCCTGGAGGGCTATAGTCCATGGGGTAGCAAAGAGTTAGACATGACTGAGCGAATTTCACTTTCTTCACTTTACTCATATAAAGTCCTACTCTACAGTTCTATGAAGATGTACAAGACCTAGAAGTAACACCACCAAAAGATGTCCTTTTCATTATAGGGGACTGGAATGCAAAAGTAGGAAGTCAAGAAACATCTGGAGTAACAGGCAAATTTGGCCTGGAGTACAGAATGAAGCACGGTAAAGGCTAATAGAGTTCTGCCAAGAGAACACACTGGCCATACCAAACACTCTCTTCCAACAACACAGGAGAAGACTCTACACATGGACATCACCAGATGGTCAATACCGAAATCAGATTAATTATATTCTTTGCAGCCAAAGATGGAGAAACTCTATATACTCAGCAAAAACAAGACTGGGAGTTGACTATGGCTCAGATCATGAACTCCTTATTGCCAAATTCAGACTGAAATTGAAGAAACTAGGGAAAACCACTAGACCATTCAGCTATGACTTAAACCAAATCCCTTACAATTATACAGTGGAGGTGAGAAATAGATTCAAGGGATTAGATCTGATAGACAGAATGCCTGAAGAACTATGGATGGAGGTTCATGACATTGTACAGGAGGCAGGGATCAAACCATCCCTAAGAAAAAGATATGCAAATAGGCAAAAGGCCTGTCTGAGGAGGCCTTCCAAATAGCTGCAAAAAGAAGAGAAGCAAAAAGCAAAGGAGAAAAGGAAAGATATATCCATTTGAATGCAGAGTACTGAAGAATAGCAAGGAGAGATAAAAAAGCCTTCTTCAGTGATCAATGCAAAGAAATAGAGGAAAACAGTAGAATGGGAATGATTAGAGATCTCTTCAAGAAAATTAGAGATACCAAGGGAACATTTCATGCAAAGATGGGCACAATAAAGGACAGAAATGGTATGGACCTAACAGAAACAGAAGATATTAAGAAAAGGTGGCAAGAATACACAGAAGAATTATTCAAAAATGATCTTCATGACCCAGATAATCACAATGGTATGATCACTCACCTAGAGCCAGACATCTTGAAATGTAAAGTCAAGTGGGCCTTAGGAAGCATCACTATGACCAAAGCTAGTGGGGGTGATGGAATTTCAGTTGAGCTATTTCAAATACTAGAATATGATGCTGTGAAAGTGCTGCACTCAATATGCCAACAAATTTGGAAGGCTCAGCAATGCCCCCCAAGACTGGAAAAGGTCAGTTTTCATTCCAATCCCAAAGAAAGTCAAAGCCAAAGAGTGCTCAAACTACTGCACAATTGGCACTCATCTCACTTGCTAGTAAATTAATGCTCAAAATTCTCCAAGCCAGGCTCCTACAGTATGTGAACTGTGAAATTCCAGATGTTCAAGTTGGATTTAGAAAAGAGGAACCAGAGATCAAATTGCCAACATCTGTCATATCATTGAAAAGGCAAGAATTCCAGAAAAACATCTGTTTCTGCTTTACTGACTATGCCAAAGCCTTTGACTGTGTGGATCACAACAAACTGTGGAAAATTCTTAAAGAGATGGGAATACCAGACCACCTGGCCTGCCTCCTGAGAAATCTGTATGTAGGTCAAGAAGCAACAGAACTGGACATGGAACAACAGACTGGTTCCAAATGGGGAAAGGAGTACGTCAAGGCTGCATATTGTCACCCAGCTTATTTAACTTGTATGCAGAGTATATCATAAGAAATGCTGGACTGGATGAAGTGCAAGCTGGAATCACGATTGCCAGGAGAAAGATCAATAACCTCAGATATGCAGATGACACCACCTTTATGGCAGAAAGTGAAGAGGAACTAAAAAGCCTCTTGATGAAAATGACACAGGAGAGTGAAAAAGTTGTCTTAAAGCTCAACATTCAGAAAACTGAGATCATGACATCTGGTCCCATCACTTCATGGCAAATAGGTGGGGAACCTGAAAACAGTGAGAGACTTTATTTTTTGGGGCTCCAAAATCACTCTAGATAGTGACTGCAGCCATGAAATTAAAAGATACTACTCCTTGGAAAAAATGTTATGTCCAACCTAGACAACATATTAAAAAGGAGAGACATTACTTTGCCAACAAATGTTCATCTAATCAAAGCTACAGTTTTTCCAGTGGTCATGTATGGATGTGAGAGTTGGATTATAAAGAAAGCTGAGCACCAAATAATTGATGCTTTTGAACTGTGGTGTTGGAGAAGACTCTTGAGAGTCTTTTGGACTTCAAGAAGATCCAACCAGTCCTTCCTAAAGGAAATCAGCCCTGAGTATTCATCGGAAGGACTGATGCTAAAGCTGAAACTCCAAGACTTTGGCCACCTGATGGGAAGAACTGACTCATTTGAAAAGACCCTGATGCTGGGAAAGATTGTAAATAGATTCAAGGGATTAGATCTGATAGACAGAATGCCTGAAGAACTATGGATGGAGGTTCATGACATTGTACAGGAGGCAGGGATCAAACCATCCCTAAGAAAAAGATATGCAAATAGGCAAAAGGCCTGTCTGAGGAGGCCTTCCAAATAGCTGCAAAAAGAAGAGAAGCAAAAAGCAAAGGAGAAAAGGAAAGATATATCCATTTGAATGCAGAGTACTGAAGAATAGCAAGGAGAGATAAAAAAGCCTTCTTCAGTGATCAATGCAAAGAAATAGAGGAAAACAGTAGAATGGGAATGATTAGAGATCTCTTCAAGAAAATTAGAGATACCAAGGGAACATTTCATGCAAAGATGGGCACAATAAAGGACAGAAATGGTATGGACCTAACAGAAACAGAAGATATTAAGAAAAGGTGGCAAGAATACACAGAAGAATTATTCAAAAATGATCTTCATGACCCAGATAATCACAATGGTATGATCACTCACCTAGAGCCAGACATCTTGAAATGTAAAGTCAAGTGGGCCTTAGGAAGCATCACTATGACCAAAGCTAGTGGGGGTGATGGAATTTCAGTTGAGCTATTTCAAATACTAGAATATGATGCTGTGAAAGTGCTGCACTCAATATGCCAACAAATTTGGAAGGCTCAGCAATGCCCCCCAAGACTGGAAAAGGTCAGTTTTCATTCCAATCCCAAAGAAAGTCAAAGCCAAAGAGTGCTCAAACTACTGCACAATTGGCACTCATCTCACTTGCTAGTAAATTAATGCTCAAAATTCTCCAAGCCAGGCTCCTACAGTATGTGAACTGTGAAATTCCAGATGTTCAAGTTGGATTTAGAAAAGAGGAACCAGAGATCAAATTGCCAACATCTGTCATATCATTGAAAAAGCAAGAATTCCAGAAAAACATCTGTTTCTGCTTTACTGACTATGCCAAAGCCTTTGACTGTGTGGATCACAACAAACTGTGGAAAATTCTTAAAGAGATGGGAATACCAGACCACCTGGCCTGCCTCCTGAGAAATCTGTATGTAGGTCAAGAAGCAACAGAACTGGACATGGAACAACAGACTGGTTCCAAATGGGGAAAGGAGTACGTCAAGGCTGCATATTGTCACCCAGCTTATTTAACTTGTATGCAGAGTATATCATAAGAAATGCTGGACTGGATGAAGTGCAAGCTGGAATCACGATTGCCAGGAGAAAGATCAATAACCTCAGATATGCAGATGACACCACCTTTATGGCAGAAAGTGAAGAGGAACTAAAAAGCCTCTTGATGAAAATGACACAGGAGAGTGAAAAAGTTGTCTTAAAGCTCAACATTCAGAAAACTGAGATCATGACATCTGGTCCCATCACTTCATGGCAAATAGGTGGGGAACCTGAAAACAGTGAGAGACTTTATTTTTTGGGGCTCCAAAATCACTCTAGATAGTGACTGCAGCCATGAAATTAAAAGATACTACTCCTTGGAAAAAATGTTATGTCCAACCTAGACAACATATTAAAAAGGAGAGACATTACTTTGCCAACAAATGTTCATCTAATCAAAGCTACAGTTTTTCCAGTGGTCATGTATGGATGTGAGAGTTGGATTATAAAGAAAGCTGAGCACCAAATAATTGATGCTTTTGAACTGTGGTGTTGGAGAAGACTCTTGAGAGTCTTTTGGACTTCAAGAAGATCCAACCAGTCCTTCCTAAAGGAAATCAGCCCTGAGTATTCATCGGAAGGACTGATGCTAAAGCTGAAACTCCAAGACTTTGGCCACCTGATGGGAAGAACTGACTCATTTGAAAAGACCCTGATGCTGGGAAAGATTGAGGGCAGGAGGAGAAGATAATGACAGAGGATGAGGTGGTTGGATGGCATCACCAACTCAATGGACATGAGTCTGAGTAAACTCTGGGGGTTAGTAATGGACAGGGAGGCCTGTCATGTTGCAGTCCATAGGGTTGCAAATAGTTGGACACTACTAACTGACTGAACTGAACTGAATTATTCTGCTCAGCATTGAACTCTCTAGTTAGCTCCATTTTCTCTCCAAAAGATTACTAGAATGGTTTACATAGTCACCCGTGGGAAAGCTGAATCATTATTTCCTTTCTTCTGCTTATTTTGCATTTTGTTTACTCTTATCTAGTGTCATATGTTACATCAGGTTATTGACTTGATATTTTTATTCTTCTGTAGTATCCACATTTATAGTGACGCATTTACCACTAACTAAGCAGTGACTTGGCATTGTCTAGTAAATTTTTTGTATTTTGTGTTTTTATTTTCATTTATCTCAGCATATTCTATATTTTCCCTTGTTTTCTTCTTTGACACATTGGTTATTTAGGAGAGTGGTTTTTTTTTAATGTCCATATATTTATAGAGTTCTCAAATTTCTTTGGGTTGTTAATTTCTAATTCAATTGTGATTAGAGAATATACTTTACACAATTTAATGCTTATAAATTAATTGAGGTTTGATTAATGGCCAAGCATATGGTCTATTTTGCATCATGTTCCATGTGCAAAAAAAAAATAAAAACTGTATTGCAGTTGGTGGGTAGAATGTTCTATAAAAGCAAGTTAGGTCTAGTTGGTTTATAGTGTTGCAAAATCGTTCTGTTTCCTGGTTGATCTGCCTAGTTGTTCTGGCCAGTATGAAACTGGGGATTTTGATGTCTCCAGTTATCACTGTTGAATTGTCTGTCTTTCCCTTCAATTCTGTCAGTTTCTGCGTCATGTATTTTGGGGCTTAGTTGTTGGGTGCATGGTTGTTTATAATTATTACATCTTCCTGTTGAGTGATTCTTTTTAAGCTTAGAATAGCTACTCCAGATTTTTATGGTTATTGTTTAAATGATCTATCTTTTCCCTTCATTAGTATCTCTGAATCTAAAATTACTCACATATACCTGTGTGCATGCTAATTCAGTTCAGTCGTGTCTGACTCTGTGACTGTAGCCCGCTAGGCTCCTCTGTCCATGGGATTCTCCAGGCAAGAATACTGGAGTGGGTTGCCATGCCCTCCTCTAGGGGATCTTCACGACCTAAGGATCGGACCCGAGTCTCTTGCACTGGCAGGAGAGTTCTTTACCACTCGCACCACCGGGGCCTAGTCACATTTCGGTAGCATGTTATTAGATCTTATTTGTCTATTTGACCTGACAGTCTCTCCATTTATGTCGGATTATTTATTCCAGTCAGTTTAACGTTATTATTGATGCAGTTTGCTACGTATGCCATTATAACTTTTGTTTTCTATATGTCTCATATCTCTTCTCCATTCCTTTCTTCCTTCTTTAGTTCTTTCATTTCTCTTATGTGAATATTTTCCCATAGTCATGTATGGATGTGAGAGTTGGACTGTGAAGAAGGCTGAGCGCTGAAGAATTGATGCTTTTGAAGTGTAGTGTTGGAGAAGACTCTTGAGAGTCCCTTGGACTGCAAGGAGATCCAACCAGTCCATTCTGAAGGAGATCAGCACTGGGATTTCTTTGGAAGGAATGATGCTAAAGCTGAAACTCCAGTATTTTGGCCACCTCATGCGAAGGGTTGACTCATTGGAAAAGACTCTGATGCTGGGAGGGATTGGGGGCAGGAGGAGAAGGGGACGACAGAGGATGAGATGGCTGGATGGCATCACGAACTCGATGGACGTGAGTCTGAGTGAGCCCTGGGAGATGGTGATGGACAGGGAGGCCTGGCATGCTGCGATTCATGGGATCACAAAGAGTTGGACATGACTGAGCGACTGAACTGAACTGAACATTTAATTCATTCACTTATTTTTTAAACAACATATTTGTTTAGTGGTTGCTCTAACAGTGTACATTTTAACTTGTCAGATGCTATTTCAGATTTATGCTAACAACCCCAGTGCTATATAGAAATATTACTTTTATATAGCACTGTTCCTACTTCTGCATTATAGTTGTTTATGTATATTTACATCTATATGTGTTATAATATATGTGTTACAAGCCCACGAATTCATTGTTACACTTATTAAGGGTAAAGGTTAGTCGCTAATTCATGCCCGACTCTTACTTTGTCTAATCTTACCATATAATGTCCTTATACGTGAAATCTAAAATATGACATAAATGAACTTATCTATGAAATAGAAGCAGACTCACAGATACAGAGAGCAGACTTGTTGTCATGATGGGGGTGGGGGTAGCGGAATATGGATTGGGAGTTTGGGATTTGCAGATGCTCATTATTATCTATAGAATGGATAAACAACAAGGTCCTACTGTATGGCACAGGGAGCTATATTCAGTATCCTATGATAAACCATAATGGAAAAGAATATGAAAAAGAATACATATAGTGTGTGTGTATAACTGCATCACTTTGCTGCACCCCTAGAAACTAAAAAAACATTGTGAATCAACTCTCTGCTGTGCTAAGTCACTTCAGGCATGTCCGATTCTTTGTGAACCCTATGGGCTGCAGCCCACCAGGCTTCTCTGTGCATGAGATTCTATCGGCAAGAATCCTAGAGTGGGTTGCCATTGCCTTCTCCTAAGGGATCTTCCCGACCCAGGGATCAAACCTGCATCTCATGCCTCTTGCATTGGCAGGCGGGTTCTTTATCACTAGTGCCACCTGGAAAGCCCACAAGTGTGTGTGTGTATGTGTGTGTGTGTGTGTATACACACACATATATATAGTTTGTGAGGTTAATCTTCATATTTATAGCTTTGATCTTCTTCATATGTTTTGTAGATTTTCTTATTCTAATACATATTTGTTCCCACCGACCACTTTTGTGATTTTGTTGTCAAATATATTATATTTTAATATGCCATAGGTCCAGCACTACAATTACAAGCATTTTTTATACTATAATTGCTTTTAAAATCAGGTAAGAGAAGAAAGAAGAAGTATGCCGATTTTATAATTATTATCCTCATGATTTTTTTTAACCAGTGCTCTTTGGGGTATGTATGTGTGTATGTGAAATTACTGTCTAGGCCCCGTTGCATTCGGTCTGAAGAATTTCTTATAAGGCGGGTCTGTTAGCAATGGATTCTCTGGTTTTTAACTTGGTCATGATTTTAGTCTTCCTGTTAGAAAGGTAGCTTAGTTGATACAAGATTCTTATTTGACAGGTTTCTTTTCTTTTCTGTACTTTGAAAATGGTATTCAAATGCCTTCTGACCCCCTTCTGATGAGAAGCCAACTGTGAATTTTTGGGGGGTTCCTTTGTGTATGATGAATCATTTTTCTCTTGCTACTTTCAAAATTTTCTGTTTTTGTCTCTCTGCCTGTTTAATATGACATTTCTGGGTGCAGATCACTTTGCAATTACTCTACTTGGAATTCATTAAGTTTCTTGAATATGCAGTTTAATGGTTTTCTTCAGATTTTGAAAGTTTTTGTTCTTCATTTCTTTCAATATTTTTCTATTTATTGATATCCTTTGTTTGATGAGATATTGTCATCACGTCTTCTTTTACTTCTTTAAGCATGGCTTTCTTTAGCTCTTTGAACTTATTTATGACAGTTGCTTTGAATCTTTGTTTGCTAATCCAACATCTGGGTCCTCTCAGGTTCTGTTACCTGCTCTTTTCCTGTGTACAGGTCACGTTTGCCTCTTTCTTTGGGGGTCTCATATTTTTGTTGTTGGTGGTGTGGAAAGCTGGACATTTTAGATGATACACTGTAGCAACTTTAGATATTGATAGCCTCTTCCTCTCTCCAGGGCTTGTTAGTTTTATTCTTTGTATGTTTATTTGTGGGTTTTTGTTGTTATGTTTGTGATCTTTGCTGGACTACTTCAGCAAAGGAATATGAAATCTATTCCCTGCACAGTGTATGATCTCTGATCTGATCTCATTCACTGACATTTTAAAAATAAGTGAATAAATAAAATCAAGTTTCTTATCTTACTCATTTTTAGGAAAAAAAAACCCTCCTCTTTTAGATTACACATATATTAGTTTTACTCAACTTTGATAATCTTTTTGCTTGTTTAATATGTGAGTGAGCTATTATTTTGAAGATGCAGGGGAATTATGTGAAAGCTGAGCTGGAATAAATGATGCCACTTCAGTGTCCTATTTCAGTTCTAAAAGAGTCAATCTACTATTCTATTTAATATTATGCTTTCGTTAAACATTTCCTTTCCTCAAGGAGCACATGGTTTGGCTTTGAAAGTACTACACTGCTAGATGGAAAAGCTGTTTTAAATTCTGTCTGTTGAGTTCATTGTGTGCCTGGGGCACTGGTTGTTTTATCAGCAACATGGGCATGATAATGTTTTCCCTTCCTGACTTAAAAGAATATTAGGTGCTTAGTGATGTCAAGTATACTTTGAAAGTATGGAGGACATATTCACACACATGTAAGGCACTATTGTTGCTATTGATAATTAGGACAAGTATCTTCCCTGGCAGCTCAGAGGTTAAAGCATCTGCCTCCAATGCGGGAGACCCAGGTTTGATCCCTGGGTTGGGAAGATCCCTTGGAGAAGGAAATCATAATCCACTCCAGTATTCTTGCCTGGAGAATCCCATGGACAGAGAAGCCTGGTAGGCTACAGTCCACGGGGTTGCAAAGAGTCGGACACGACTGAGCGACTTCACTTACTTACTAAGTGCTAAAAGAAATATCATATATTAACACATATATATGTAATCTAGAAAAATGGCTTAAATGATCTTATTTGCCAAAAAGAAATAGAGACACAAACATAGAGGACAAACATACGGACACCAAGAGGGAAGGAGGTGTGTGTGATAAGTTGGGAGATTGGGATTGACACATATACACTATTGATAATATGTATAAAACAGATAACTAATGGGAACCTGGGGCTTCCCTGATGGCTCAGTGGTAAAGAATCCTCCTGCAGTGCAAGAGAGATGGGTTCAATCCCTAAGTTAGAGGAAATGGCAACCCATTCCAGTTTCTTGCCTGGGAAATCCCATGGACTCAGAAGAGTCAAACATGACTTAGCCTCTAAACAACAATAATAAGACTCTATTGTACAGCACAAGGAACTCTGTTCAGTGCTCAGTGGTGACTTGAATGGAAAGGAAATCCAAAGAAAGAGGGGATATATGTATACATACAGCTGATTCACTTTGCTGTGCAGTGGAGACTTGTACAATGTTGTAAAGCAACTATATTCCAATAGAAATCAATATTTTAAGGGACAAAATTTAAAATAAATCTCAAACGAGCATTGAGTCTCAAAATAAAAATAAAAAATAAAGTGGTAGAAGCCATGCTTCTGGATCCAAACGTAAACAAACACATTTTGAAGAAAATATTTGTCAAGAAAGATTTGAATCCATGCCCATGTCTTTACATTAGCAAACAACCCATTCATTCTGGTATTCAAGTTTCCTGCTGCTAAAATTCACCTTTTGTGAGAAAGGTAATGTAGTGGAAAACCACATGTTTAAAATGAGTAATTTGAAACCAAATCCCCACCCTCCTTACTAATTCTGTCTAATCTTGCCCCAGTTTCTCAATCCTTAGGAGTCTCAGTTTCATCCTCAGCTAAATGGGCATCTTCTTTCATGGTGCTGTGGGGGACATTTTGTCAAAAAGCACCTCTTGTTATTCTGCAGCACAGTCACTAGTAAGTTTTAATAATTTTGATTTCTAGCATTTACCAAGATCCTCCCTCATGAAAGATTTCCCATATTTTCAAGTTTCCTATAGTTCATGACTTATTTTGAATCAGAACTGTTTAGTAAAGACATCTGATCTGAGAGACTGGTTGGATTGAATTGCATTCACCTGATATCTTCACTGCTCTTATGAGAATAACTGATAGAGCACAGGACTCTCAGGATATGGCATACTGCAGTGATAAGTATTGAGGAGAAAAATGTGTATAGAATGGGAAACAGTCAGATGGGGCTTACTGCAAGGGGTTCCCTTGACCTCTGGAGATCACCTGGGCATATGGGGCACTTGGAAGTGAGTTAGTGATGAACAGGAAGAATGAGACCTTAGGGAAACAAGACAAAACTATCAGAACCCTTTCTGAAACAGTGAGCTTTTGAATGTATTGTGCCAGCATTAAAACTTAGTATAGAGAATCTATACCAGTGGTCCCCTACCTTGCATGCCATCAAGAATACTGTTTTGCACAGAAACAGACTTAGAAAATGAATTTATGGTTGCCAGGGGGAAGGATGAGG
This sequence comes from Madoqua kirkii, assembly GCA_006408675.1. Lineage (NCBI taxonomy): Eukaryota > Metazoa > Chordata > Mammalia > Artiodactyla > Bovidae > Madoqua > Madoqua kirkii. The sequence goes on from SJYC01015585.1 coordinate 52,352, forward strand.
GGAAGGGAGAATTAGGGAGTTTGGGATGGAAATGTACACACTGGTGTATTTAAAATGGATAACCAACAAGGACCCACTGTAGAGCACAGGGAACGCTGCTCAGTGTTATGCGGCAGCCTGGGTGGGAGGGGAGCTGGGGGAGAATGGACATGTGTATACGTATGGCTGAGTCCTTTGCTGTCCACCTGAAACTATCACAACATTGTTAGTTCAGTTCAGTTCAGTCACTCAGTTGTGTCCAACTCTTTGCGACCCCATGAACTGCAGCACACCAGGCCTCCCTGTCCATCACCAACTCCTGAAGTTCACTCAAACTCATGTCCATTGAGTCAGTGATGCCATCCAGCCATCTCATCCTCTGTTGTCCCCTTCTCCTCCTGCCCCCAATCCCTCCCAGCATCAGAGTCTTTTCCAATGAGTCAACTCTTCGCATCAGGAGGCCAAAGTACTGGAGTTTCAGCTTTAGCATCATTCCTTCCAAAGAAATTCCAGGGCTGATCTCCTTCAGAATGGACTGGTTGGATCTCCTTGCAGTCCAAGGGACTCTCAAGAGTCTTCTCCAACACCACAGTTCAAACGCATCAATTCTTTGGCTCTCAGCTTTCTTCACAGTCCAACTCTCACATCCATACATGACTACTGGAAAACCATAGCCTTGACTAGATGGACCTTAGTTGGCAAAGTAACGTCTCTGCTTTTGAATATACTGTCTAGGTTGGTCATAACTTTCCTTCCAAGGAGTAAGTGTCTTTTAATTTCATGGGTGCAATCACCATCTGCAGTGATTTTGGAGCTCCAAAAGATAAAATCTGACACTGTTTCCACTGTTTCCCCATCTATTTGCCATGAAGTGATGGGACCAGATGCCATGATCTTAGTTTTCTGAATGCTGAGCTCTAAGCCAACTTTTTCACTCTCCTCTTTCACTTTCATCAAGAGGCTTTTTAGTTCCTCTTCAGTTTCTGCCATCAAGGTGGTGTCATCTGCATATCTGAGGTTATTGATCTTTCTCCTGGCAATCTTGATTACAGCTTGTGTTTCTCCCAGCCCAGCGTTTCTCATGATGTACTCTGCACATTGTTAGTTGGCTATACTCAACTACAAAATAAAAAGTTCCATATTAAAAAAAAAAGAATACTCTTTTGTTACTTCTGCTCTGTAAATCGACCCTTGAAAAAGTTTATCTACTAAGCACAGTGCATTTAAGTAATATATTAAGAAATTTTTTTTCGCATTTTTATCCATCTGAGATATACCCATCTGCCAAGGGGAATTTCTGGTTTCTCTGAGATAAGAAGCAAATGACATCACAAATGCTCCCTTCTTTTTTTTCCTTTCTACAGCACCCACACTTTCTCTTCTTTCTGGGTTTACCTCCTTGATCCCCATCAAGGCTGTATTTACAAACACTCTGTATAAGTGACAGGCGTTAAATTCCACTGTATTCTGCGTATCTGCTGCTGGCGAGTGGCGTGGGTTCTGTATCCACAGTGCAGCCTGTCAGCTATGTTACTGCACCTGTGAGGTTGTGTTGTCTGCGGTGTCCAGGGACTGTTCACTGCTGGCTTCCCAGTAAAGAAAATGTGTTCTTCTTGCATTCAACAATTATTGACACTGTCATTGAAATGGCAATTTTATGTTGTGCCTCTGAGGAAAAAAAAATAATGTGTAGGGATCCAGAGAGCAATGTGCTTTCTTTTATATACATCATTTTGCTGGACAGGACCTTTTTTTTTTTTTTTTGTAAATTAGAGTTGTGATTTAATCCTCAGCTCTTTATAGGAAGTTATATGTCTTTCATCAAATTTGGAATATTGAGCATTTCTTCAAAAATTCTTTCTACCTCATATGTTGTCTGCTTTCCTTTCGAGACTCCAATTACACATATGTTAGACTAGTTTACATTACTTAATAACTTCCTGAAGCTCCACTCATTTTTTCAGTTTCTTTTCTCTTTGGTTTTAACATTGGATAGTTTGATTAAACTTTCCTCAAGTTCACATACTCTTTCCTGTGTCATTGGCATGCTGTTAGATCTATCCAGGGACTTAAAAATTTTCAGATATTGTACTTCTAATTTACAGACTTTTCATTGTTTCTTTTAAATTATTTTTATTTGCCTATGGTAACTTTCTTTTTGATTATCACCAGCATATTTTATTTTACTTTATTGAGGATAGTTAAAATACCTCTTTTAAAATTTGTTTTGCTAATTCAGGGTTGACCACAGGTCATATTTTTTTTTCTCATGTGTTCCTATTTCTTTGAATTTCAGATTTTTAAAGAATTATATCCTAGAAATTCTGACCAGTCAGTTTAGAGATTTTGGATTCTTATATATTTCCCAAATAAATGTTTGTTGGTCTTGTTTTGTTGGGAGATTACATTGGTGGGACTTGAACTGTAATCTCTGTGTTTTGATTGTTGGGTCTGATCTCAGTTCAGATCCATAGTCTTTAACTGGGTGGCTTTGATTCTTTTATCTGTGTGCATGGCTTATGAATTAGCCAGAACTGTGGGGTTCATCTCTGGTATTTTGTCTCTCTCTCTCTAGTGACTACTGTTTACCCACATTCAGCAGTTCCCCAAGAGAGAAAGCTTGGTTTTTCCACTGATACCCCTAGACCCCCATGCTTCATGCCAACCATGTTTGACCTCACCTAAAAGCTTTGAAAATAACAAGTAACCTCATACAACTCTCCTGTGGGGATGGACTCCCCAGAGGAATACACTTGCTTCTGTATACTCTTCAGCAGCTTCAAATGGCTGTTTGTTTTTTATGACATCCACACTTTACAGTTGTTATCTAGGAGTGGGACGGTCTGGTTGGATCTTACTTGGCCATTATTTCCCATTAACATAATTTTATACATGAGGTTTCTGCTTGACAAGGCTGTACTCAATTCTCGATAATGACCTTTTAATGATGATCTTCTCAAATTTTTGATAGTCACTATTGGCAAGAAAATTTATTCATACTGGTAGGTGATAAAAAATTTAAAACCATTTTTATAGCTATTCAAAATTTGCCATAGTTGAAAATGAATTTAAAGGAGCTAACCACTTCTTTTTTTTTAACACTGGCAAATGTAATGTTGAAATTTCTTGTGATAATGCAAATGGGTTTCAAATCCAACAGAATGTTTTCATATCAAGTATTCAAAATAATGATGATGCTCTAATTGGAAGAAAACACATGCATTGTTAGAGTGCTCACCCTGCAGCTAGCCTGGATGGCACTGAAAGGGCATATTAGCCACAAAAGCATCTAATATGTGTGAAGGCAGAGACGCAGGATCCCCCGGAGCTACTCTGCCAGGAACACCTGCTTATCCCTCAGCTCCTTCAACTCTAACTCCTGTTCCTTTGCTTGTGCATCTGTTGTTGTTCAGTCATGAAGTTGTGTGTGACCCCATGGATTGCAGTACACCAGGCTTCCCTGTCCTTCACTATCTCCTGGAGTTGGCTCAAACTCCTGTCCACTGAGTCAGTGATGCCATCCAACCATCTCATCCTCTGCCATCCCCTTCTCCTCCTGCCCTCAATCTTTCCCAGCATTAAGGTCTTCTCCAATGAGTTGGCTCTTTGCATCAGATGGCCAAATTATCGGAGTTTCAGCTTTAGCATCAGTCCTTCCAATGAATACTCAAGGTTGATTTCCTTTAGGATTAACTGGTTTGATCTCCTTGCAGTCCAAGGGGCTCTCAAGTGTTTTCTCTAATACCACAATTTGAAAGCATCAGTTTTTTGACGCTCAGCCTTCTTTATGTGCACCTGAGTACTTAGTGAACTTAGTACTTTATGTGCACATGAGTACTAGTGAACCTAAACTTCACTAGTGTGTTTATGGTTCCAAATACCCAGGCTACAAGTATGACCTTTGGAGTTGGTATATAAATGGTGTTTGAAGCTCCAAAATTGGGAATAAGTGTAGAGAGAAGAGACTGGGGATTAAGATCTGGGACACTCTAATCTTAAGAGTTTAGGAAGAAGAGGAATCCAATGGGAAATTGAAAGCCAGTGTGGGAGGAAACCTGGAGAGTGTGGAGTGTTGAAAGTCAAGTGAAGAAGGTGAATTGATGGAGAGAAAGTGAATAACTCACAAATGCTGCTGACTCATGGAGTCCCTGGTGGCCCAGACAGTAAAGAATCTGCCTGCAATGCAGGAGACTGGGGTTCGATCCCTGGGTTAGGAAGATCCCTGGAGAAGGGAATGGCTACCCACTCCAGTATTCTTGCCTGGAGAATCCCATGAACAGGGGAGCCTGGTGGGCTGCAGTTCATGGGGTCGTAAAGAGTTGGACACAGCTGAGCAACTACAATTTCACGTTTGATGAAGTACCAAGGAGAACAAGGGTGACCCATTAGATTTCATGATGAAGGTTGCCAATGTTTTTGACAAGAGCAGTTTCTAGAGAGGGGAAAGCCTGATTGGGGTATGTATATGCAGAGCCCTGGAGGAGAGGGATTGGAGACAAGGAGTATATGCGTGGGGCTCATTTGGGGGTGAGAGACAGACAGTTGTGTGCATAAACCTCAGAGACCTGTTTCTCTGCCTGTCCTGGGTCATATCTGGACACCTGGGCATCATTCTACCACTTTCAAGGAAATTCTTGGGGACTCACTAAGTCCCTGGCTGCCTGGAATGATCTTGCAGCTGTTCCTTCTCTGAGGATTGCCTATCTGTAATAGCAACTGCTATGAGGACTAAAAGGAATCATGCTACATAAAGGAGTCTTGCAGAATATGGCTGTCAGGAAAGCAAGAAGATAGCTCTCTAAGTAAATAGCAGCCTGCTGTTTAAATTTCTGCCCTCATTCTCTGTGGTTGACTGATCTTGGACAAACCTATCAGTAATCAGCGTTGAGTCTAACATCAAATGTATCATAATCCTTTTGGAAACTTTTAATATATTTGTTCTGTACAGCTTCTTAGAGAAACAATTTTGCATCTGTTTCTTATCAACTGTATAAAGAAATGCTGTAGGTTTTTTTCTGTCCTAAAATTATCTTGCTCATGTTTGAAATTGGAAAGAAGGGGTGGGGATAGCTGATTTTACACGTAAGTGAACATCTCAGCTATCATTCTGTGCAGCAGAGATGCAGAGATTGGAGGAAGCGCCCTGTGCTTTGTTCCCTGATGCATTGTTGTAGAAAGCGTTTGTTTTCTTCCAACAGAACATGATTGTAACCTGATCTGTCTATTTCCACTCTGTCTTCGGAGACAGGTCGTACAAGAAGTGAGTTGCAAGACATCAATTTTTCTGATAGGGCCAACAAGCTTTGTGACAAATGCTGAGATCGCTGAGGATCTGCAAAGATCAGTACTTCTGGTTTTGTCCTTGTATTTTAGATTGTGAGATGATGTCTTACCCATTTTTCTGTTGGTGAATTCAGCCTACAAACAATAGGCTTTTTCTCTGATTTGGTGCAGTCAGAAGTGGCTATTTCCTAGGTTTTGCTATCTTCCTGTGTCTCGTTATCTGCTTATACCTTAAAGAGGTCCTTGCTAAGTAGTTGGTCTCTCCTTCCTCTGCTCACCCTCAAGCGCATGGTCACGGGTCCACTGTACATAGATGCTTTGTTTTGGTATCCATCTCTAATCTCCAGACCATGAACTCTGGGAGGTCAAGGTCAATGATTTCATTTTTATTCACAGCATCCAGAATACTGTCCAATCAAGGCTGAATTCTTGAGCTATGTTGACAAATACATGACAATAGCAGTTACTACCGTCTCAGGGACAGGAGAGAGACTCTTCATATAATGGAGCAGGAAGGGACGTACAGATGCATATTTAGGATGTTCAGTGTAGTGTCAGCTTTATCTTTTGTATGTCACAGGCTGTCCATGGATTCAGACTCTTCATGGTTATTTTGACACTGTCTGAATAAGGTTCAATCAAGAAACACTTTCTGAGAGGAGGGGTGAACACACACGGTTGGGTAATAGGGAAGTTAAGATCAAACCAGTCCATCCTAAAAGAAATCAACTCTGAATATTCATTGGAAGGACTGATGCTGAAGCTGAAGCTGCAATACTTTGGCCAACTGATGTGAAGAGCCGACTCATTGAAAGAGACCCTGATGCTGAGCAAGATTGAGGGCAGAAGGAGAAGGGAAAGACAGAGGATGAGATGGTTAGATGGCATCACTGACTCAATGGACATAAAATTGAGCAAACTCCGGGAGATAAAGAAGGACAGAGGAGCCTGGCGTGTTATAGTCCATGAGGTCATAAAGAATCAGACACAACTTAGCAACTGAACAGCAACAGCAATGAGGAGGTCATAGGTCATATAAGGGGTGGGGGAACTCAGCCCAAACCCAGCTACCACTGTGGACGAGCCAGCTGAAGCCTGCAGGAAGGCTCCAGAAGATGCTGTACAACATGCTTTACAGTCACCCTAGTCAAGGAAAAAGGAGTAGAAATAGTTATACTCCTACATGCTTTAGTCATTGGTTCAGGGATGGGAACATTCTGAGAAGATGTTAGCTCCCAGTCACTCCCACCCCACTATATACACATGAATTCTGCAAGCCCAAGGCCAGCCCCAAAAGAGAGAGTTGCCAGCTTTTAGACTAGTAGCCACAGAAATGGCATTGAAATCCGAGCCCTTATAGGATGGGCATGGATAGGACTTGCCTCAAAGACCACAAAGTGCTAATTCACGAATGACCGTTCACTTTATCCTTTTCACTCTCAAGATGAATCTCTGTTAATGTAGGAAAATGCCCTTTGATGTGTGAGATAATATAGGTGAAAGCATCTTGGGACACATTTTATAAACTGTAAAGTGTGGTACAATTATATTGCTATTATTATTGTCATTAGTATTGGTTTGATAGCTTGGTTATAGTCATCAGCACTCGAGAGGAGTAGTAGAATGCATTTCTGAGAATAAAAAGTGAGATGAGAAATTTAAGTACAACTTCAGTTACACATAATCAATAACTGTCCAAATCAAGGCCTAGCACCTTGCTTGAGTAAATTTAGAAATAAAAGCAGAAAGATCATTTGTACATGTGTTGATCATTTCTCCCTAGAGGAGCAACGGCTGAGAGCTTTACCAGGGGCTTGGATGTATATAAACTGTCTTAAATGGAGTGCTTGTGGGGCAGAGGCTGTTAGATCTGAACTGACCTCTAGCTCTTTCATTTGTTTGCTTTAAAACCGACTGATTCTGCTTTGCAGATTTAATCGTACTTGAACCAAAACAGGGACCTCAAAGGCATGGTTTTGACTTACACTTCATGTTGATATAACTGTTGTCCAGGATCATGCCTTCATTTTTGACCCAGTCTCCTTGAATCAGACCATTCAGATAAACACACTGGTTTTTATTTATCTTACATCTGTGACATTTTGTGACTTAAAAAGCAGCAACATGACTTTACCAACAAAGGTCCCTATAATGAAAGCCAGGGCTTTCCCAGTAGTTATGCACAGATGTGAGCGTGGACCATAAAGAAGGCTGAGCACCAAAGAATTGATGCTTTAGAACTGTGGTGCTGGAGAAGACTCTTGAGAGTCCCTTGGACTGCAGGGAGATCAAACAAGTCAATCTTAAAGGAAATCAACCCTGAGTATTCATTGGAAGGACTGATGCTGAAGCAGAAACTCTAATACTTTGGCCACGTGATGTGAAGAGCTTACTCGCTGGAAAAGACCCTCATGCTGGGAAAGATTGTGGGCAGGAGGAGAAGGGTGTGACAGAGGATGAGACACAATGGACTGACTCAATGGACATTATTTTGAGGAAATTCCAGGAGATAGTGAAAGACAGGGAAGCCTGAAGTGCGTGGGGTCTCAAAGAGTCGGACTTTGTGATTGAACAACAACCTGCTAACCCATCTCTGGCAAGTTTCATTCTATTCACTTCAATCAGTTTCCAAAGCTACCACCTTCAACTCATTCATTCCTCTCTACTTGGAAATCCAGAGTGCCATTTGGCTGGAGCTACTTACCGCAGGCTCCCCTTGTGGCTTAGCTGGCAAAAAAACTGCCTGTAATGCAGGAGACCTGGGTTCAATCCCTGGGTTGGGAAGATCCCCTGGAGGAGAGAAAGGACTACCCATTCCAGTATTCTGGCCTGGAGGATTCCGTGGTCTGTATAGTCCATGGGATTGCAAAGAGTTGGAGATGACTGAGCAACTTTCACTTCACCCACCCCTGATGGTTCTTACTTAAATAGGAGAGATGTCTGAGGAAAGCAGAGGAAGGTGTGAATAGGAAAGCTATGTGGTAATGGAGTTGTTAGGGTTTGTGATTGATTGGATGTGGATGCAAGAGGTAGGGACCAAAGACAATGGACTAGATGAATGCCGATGTCCTCAACTGAAATAAGACAAACGAGGAGGGACCAGATGAGAGCAAAAAGACACATAGTACAGATAGATTTCTTGTTTATTTCTTCTCTCATTAAATGAAATGTAGCCAGTGGCAACTGTGGGTAAAACCAAACCTGTTAGATTTTTTAAACTGATAACACGGTTATGGACAAGAGGTGATTATTTTCCTTATCATCCTGTTAACAGAGCTTGAATTTAGTGACATTCAAATAACTAGTAGGGAAGATTTTCTACTGAAACCTATTCAGAGTCTTAAGCAGATTCTCATATAGTGAAAGGCACACAGGACCATTTCATGGCTGTGAATCAACCCTACTCAATTAAAAAGAATAAAACTTCACTGTACATAATCAGAAAGACACCTAGAAGTGTTAGATTGGGTATAATCCAGCCCCATTTCCAAGGGTTGAGCCAGGAGACCTGGGGAAGGATGTCTGGTGGTGCTGGCTTTCTGTACCAACCGAACTGGCATCGCTGAGTCAATTAGATTTAATTTAATTTCTTGCTTGATCCTCTGGCTGCCCCATAACTGAAAACCTGAATATTTGCTCAAATTACTATTGTCCTCAGACAAAGACCTCTTCAATTCACAGAGCAATCTATAATGTAACTATCCATTTCCCATCTGCTCTGTGTGTACCTTAACTGATAGCTATTCAGACATTTATTTTAGATAGCAGTGCCTGTGATGAACTGAGAGTTTCTTTGAATCTGGGCTTTTGAGATCCAAATTGGTAGCCTTGGAAATTTATTCTTCGACAAAGGTCTCTTGAGAGCTCTTCTCATCTGGAAGAGGAAGAGGGAAAAAAAGAAGGGCTCACAAAAAGCCTTCACAATCCTTTCATCTACAGAATTACCAAAAAATGTTCTTGGAAGAATGGCCTGTGCAGACTCACCTGACATTTCACTGGTATAAGTAATTTCTGATTATTTCTAGTTTCTCTGTTTGAATCTGTGTGTGACCCAACAGAATCATTTTCCACTGAGTGGAGATGATATGATTTCAAGTGAGATAACAAAAGGGGAAAATGAATACATCATCTAAGTGCTTCAAAGAAGCATCAATTCTGTCTTTGGAGGGTGCAACCCAAAATGAGGGCATTGTCAGTGGAGAGGCAATCTTGGGATATAAATGGTCAGAAAGCCCTACACACCATAGCTTAGAGATGAATGGCAGGGAATATTTACAGAGGCAGTAAGTTGTGTCGGATACTGTTCTCTCTATATTATACCATCTAACAATTTAGGTCTTATTATCTTAAATTTATAGACAGTGTATCTCTTGGAATTCTCCAGGGAAATAGAGCCATATATATATATATATATATAATATATATTATATATAATATATAATATTTCATATATATTATATGAAAGTGGCTGAGAAGAGGCTGAAAAATCCCATTATCTACATTTGGCAAGTTGGAGACCCAGGAGAATGAATTGTATGTTTCGGTCCAAATCTTAAGGCAGAAGACTAGCGTCTCAGCTTGAAGACAGTCAAACAGAAAAGAGTGAATTCTCTCTTCCTCTGCCTTTTGTTCTATGCAGGCCTTCAGCTGATGGGATGAGGCCCACCCACACTGGGGAGGGCAGTCTGCTTTACTCAGTCTACCAATTCAAATGTTAATTTCGTTCAGAAACATCATCACCAACACACCAGAATAGTTTTTACTCTGGGCATCTCGTAGCCCAGTTGAGTTGACACCTTAGATTAATCATCATAGATAAGAAAACTGGGGCATAGGGAGTAAGTTACCTGACTTAGGCCACCCAGCAAGCGCATAACCTCAGATCTGAACACAGCGTGTCTGACTCCAGGGCCGGTGCTATAATCACTATGGGACATTGTTGCTCTGTGCTGTGGCCTAGAACACGTGTCAGAGGCACATCAGTTCAGTTTCCTCTACCCTGTGACATGAAATCTCTTTAATGTAGGACATGGAATTGAATTCAAAACCAGTGGTCCCCAATCTTTTTGGCACCAGGGACAGGTTTCATGGAAGACAGCATGGGTGAGAGTGGGGTCAGGGGGGTGTGTTTTAGGATGCCTCAAGCACATTACATTTACTGAGTTCATTGAGCAGGAAGTGGAGCTCAGGGTGTAATCCAAGTGATGGGGAGCAGCTGTATGTACAGATGAAGCTTTGCTCCCTCACCTGCCACTCACCTTGTGCCGTGCAGCCCCGTCCCTAACAGACTTGGTGGTTGGAGACCTTGATATGAAATTATTTAGGAAAAAAAGAAGGGGGCTTTATTAACACTATCAAAATGTGAATTGTAAAGACAGGGTAAAAAATAATCTAGTATTTAATCATGGTATTTACTCAATGTTTGTTCATTCTTTTGAGTGAGTGAATTTATTTATTTTTGGCAATTTTTTTACAGTTTTATTATGAACATGCTCAACCCCTCCAAGCAGTTAGGAACTTATACATTTCTGTATCTCCCACAATGATTTACATGGTTTACGGGATCACATAAGGAGCTCAATAAATATTGGTTGGTATGATTAGATTGGTGACTGAAGATGTCAATCAATTGTGTGCTAATAAGTACATTGCTTTTTTTAAGAATTGAAAGGGACACTAGAGATGTTATGATTGAATCAAAGTTAAATATTTTGCAGTAGGGAAAATTCTTTCTTTTTTTTTCAAGTAGAAAAATGAGGGGAAAAAGCCCCCCCACAATCTCATCCTGATTTGGAAATGGGGGTGAGCAGAACCAAAGTGGATTGTAATGAGGAGAATGACTTAAATGGTGGAATGTTCGGCTCTTGTCTACAGGTTTACAGAAATGAAATTAAACTTGGGCTTTCTATTGCAAAACAATAAGCAAATTGAAGGCCAATTATACCAGCTCATCAGATGTGCCTGTGATGAACTGAGAGTTTCTTTGAATCTGGGCTTTTGAGATCCAAATTGGTAGCCTTGGAAATTTATTCTTCGACAAAGGTCTCTTGAGAGCTCTTCTCATCTGGAAGAGGAAGAGGGAAAAAAAGAAGGGCTCACAAAAAGCCTTCACAATCCTTTCATCTACAGAATTACCAAAAAATGTTCTTGGAAGAATGGCCTGTGCAGACTCACCTGACATTTCACTGGTATAAGTAATTTCTGATTATTTCTAGTTTCTCTGTTTGAATCTGTGTGTGACCCAACAGAATCATTTTCCACTGAGTGGAGATGATATGATTTCAAGTGAGATAACAAAAGGGGAAAATGAATACATCATCTAAGTACTTCAAAGAAGCATCAATTCTGTCTTTGGAGGGTGCAACCCAAAATGAGGGCATTGTCAGTGGAGAGGCAATCTTGGGATATAAATGGTCAGAAAGCCCTACACACCATAGCTTAGAGATGAATGGCAGGGAATATTTACAGAGGCAGTAAGTTGTGTCGGATACTGTTCTCTCTATATTATACCATCTAACAATTTAGGTCTTATTATCTTAAATTTATAGACAGTGTATCTCTTGGAATTCTCCAGGGAAATAGAGCCATATATATATATATATATATAATATATATTATATATAATATATAATATTTCATATATATTATATGAAAGTGGCTGAGAAGAGGCTGAAAAATCCCATTATCTACATTTGGCAAGTTGGAGACCCAGGAGAATGAATTGTATGTTTCGGTCCAAATCTTAAGGCAGAAGACTAGCGTCTCAGCTTGAAGACAGTCAAACAGAAAAGAGTGAATTCTCTCTTCCTCTGCCTTTTGTTCTATGCAGGCCTTCAGCTGATGGGATGAGGCCCACCCACACTGGGGAGGGCAGTCTGCTTTACTCAGTCTACCAATTCAAATGTTAATTTCGTTCAGAAACATCATCACCAACACACCAGAATAGTTTTTACTCTGGGCATCTCGTAGCCCAGTTGAGTTGACACCTTAGATTAATCATCATAGATAAGAAAACTGGGGCATAGGGAGTAAGTTACCTGACTTAGGCCACCCAGCAAGCGCATAACCTCAGATCTGAACACAGCGTGTCTGACTCCAGGGCCGTGCTATAATCACTATGGGACATTGTTGCTCTGTGCTGTGGCCTAGAACACGTGTCAGAGGCACATCAGTTCAGTTTCCTCTACCCTGTGACATGAAATCTCTTTAATGTAGGACATGGAATTGAATTCAAAACCAGTGGTCCCCAATCTTTTTGGCACCAGGGACAGGTTTCATGGAAGACAGCATGGGTGAGAGTGGGGTCAGGGGGGTGTGTTTTAGGATGCCTCAAGCACATTACATTTACTGAGTTCATTGAGCAGGAAGTGGAGCTCAGGGTGTAATCCAAGTGATGGGGAGCAGCTGTATGTACAGATGAAGCTTTGCTCCCTCACCTGCCACTCACCTTGTGCCGTGCAGCCCCGTCCCTAACAGACTTGGTGGTTGGAGACCTTGATATGAAATTATTTAGGAAAAAAAGAAGGGGGCTTTATTAACACTATCAAAATGTGAATTGTAAAGACAGGGTAAAAAATAATCTAGTATTTAATCATGGTATTTACTCAATGTTTGTTCATTCTTTTGAGTGAGTGAATTTATTTATTTTTGGCAATTTTTTTACAGTTTTATTATGAACATGCTCAACCCCTCCAAGCAGTTAGGAACTTATACATTTCTGTATCTCCCACAATGATTTACATGGTTTACGGGATCACATAAGGAGCTCAATAAATATTGGTTGGTATGATTAGATTGGTGACTGAAGATGTCAATCAATTGTGTGCTAATAAGTACATTGCTTTTTTTAAGAATTGAAAGGGACACTAGAGATGTTATGATTGAATCAAAGTTAAATATTTTGCAGTAGGGAAAATTCTTTCTTTTTTTTTCAAGTAGAAAAATGAGGGGAAAAAGCCCCCCCACAATCTCATCCTGATTTGGAAATGGGGGTGAGCAGAACCAAAGTGGATTGTAATGAGGAGAATGACTTAAATGGTGGAATGTTCGGCTCTTGTCTACAGGTTTACAGAAATGAAATTAAACTTGGGCTTTCTATTGCAAAACAATAAGCAAATTGAAGGCCATTATACCAGCTCATCAGAAAAAGCTGGCGAACGAGAGAGGATTTTGCATTTCTGAGTAGAACGACTTTTCAGATGAAAGAATTTATTACAAGAAATTGAGAACATCTGGGCCATCAAAGGCAGAATACAGTGAATAATTGGACAATCATAGACTGGCATCCATTTGAATAAGAGGCACTTCTTTGGTTCCAACTAAGGGATGTTTTTTGAAATTCCTCATCTAGAAGGAAATGAAGCCCAGCTTTTAAAACATGATTTTTTTCCTACCTGGTTGTTACTTGGTTATGAAAGAAATCTATTTTGGGAACCTCAGTTCTGTAAAGTTATCCTTGTGACCAAAATTAGGGGAGAATAGCAGAAAAGCGGTTGGCTCTGTTCTCTGTATTTCATCCACTGGTTTAAGTCTAATCCAGTATCACCGTTTCTGATTCTGGCAGACATCACACTCATATGTCCAAGTGTGTGTGCTAAGTTGCTTCAGTCATGTCCAACTCTATGTGACTCTATGGATTGTAGCCTGCCAGGCTCCTCTGTCCATGGGACTCTCCTGGCAAGAATGAACACTGGGGTGGGTTGCCATGCCCCATTCCAGGGGAACTTCCCAGCCCAGGGATCAAACCCGAGCCACCACAAAGGTTTCTCACTCATGCTTCACATCCTCAGTGGGGTGGCAGGGCGCTCTGTTCGCTGTAGTCAGCTGGGCACTGAGGCTGAATGAGTGGCCACCATCTCAGATAATGCCAGTCTCAGTGCCTGAGGAATGAGAAAGCCCCATAGGAGACTTTTGCACCAGCAGTGAAATGCTTGCCCTAGAAATGACATGTACGATTTCTGCTTGCTGTTCATTGCCAGGCGCCTGTTACATGGCCCCGACCAACCACGAGATAGGGGTGGTAGAAAATACAATCATATTCTGGATGCCAAAGTATGGAGCGCTGGAAGTATTCATTGAACAGAGCTGACAAGAGGATGTATAGCCTAGCAATTATGATTGTGGGTTTAAATTAAGGTTCTACCACTTCGTGGTTGCAGAACCTTGCACAAATTAATCTCACTAAGCTTCACTTTCCTCACTTTTTAAATGAGATAATTATACCTTCATCAAGGAGTTTTAATAAGGAAACAATAAGATAACGTATACACAAAACTTAGTACAAATAAACTGGGCAAAGATCAGCTTGAGGCCAGCTTAAGTTGTACAAACCTGGGGACCATTTGTCCACAGCTTTTGGGGATAAAATAACCAAAATTATGTCTGGGGAAGAATGCAGGAGAAGCATATACAGATATGTCAAGAAGAAAAAATTCAGAGAAGATTGAAACCTTGGCATGAAGAGTCAGAGCAGGAAAGAGACACTGAAGAAGAGGAAAGTGAAAATTTTAAAATGTGGCTGTAGGGACTTCCTGGCCATCCAGTGGTTAAGATTCTGCACTCCCAATATAGAAGGCAGCGGTTCCATTCCTGGTCAGGGAACTAAGATCCCACGTTCCACAGGGCATGATTAAAACAAACAAACCAACCAAAAACACAGCCACAAATTCATTCGTACTTTCCTTTGGAGAGGTGAGATCTCTGTTCTCTCCTCTTGAATCTGGGCAGGATGGTGATTGCTTTGATCTTTAGAGCACAATGGAAGTAACACGGTGTCATTTCGGTGTTATGCCAAGTGGCCCTTATCTTGTCTGCTGAAACACTTGTTCTTGGATCTCTGAGCCACCTCTGACCACCCTGAGGTTGCCATGCCATGAGGAAGCCCAAGACATGAGAGGCCACATTTGAACCAACATTTACCACTGATGCCAGTCAGAGTCATTGCAGACCAGGTACCAGATACGTGACTGAAGAGTCTCCACGTCATTCTAGCCCTCCAGTGTGACCCTTGCCATCTGAGTCGTCCCGGCTGAGGCCCTAGGCATCACAGAGCGGACACAAATCTTTCCCAGTGACTCTTTGTGACCCCATGGACTGTAGCCCTCCAGGCCCTTCTGTCCATGGAATTCTCCAGGCAAGAATACTGCAGTGGGTAGCCATTCCCTTCTCCAGGGGATCTTCCTGACCCAGAGATTGAACCTGGGTCTCCTGCATCGCAGGCAGATTCTTTATTGTCTGGGCCACCAGGGAAGCCCTCTGGATGTAAAATAACCATGGCGTGATGTACCAGGAGATGAGCAGAAACGCGAGAGTAGGTGAGGGTGATTATAGGTGAGGGTGGTTATAGGTGAGCAGGTGAGTGTCTGAATTAGTGCTAGAGACAAAGCCTGTGCACTTAAACATGCTTTCCTGGGGGAAATGGCTCCACTTAAAGGTCTGATGTCAGTCTCCCTTTGGCTTTGCACCGGAATTGGGCTTATGCGCTGCGCTCTGCCTTGGTACTTCCCGCCGGGCCAGCTTCATTCATAAGCCTGGCTATTGCTCTGCCCCTTCTCTTCCAGCAGAAACCTGATTTTAGTATCTTGTCCGCGTTCTTCTGCTCACCCTCTGGTCTCAGCTGTGGGCAGCCTCACTGTGCTGATTTAGCAAAGTTGGCCTAACTGTGCACTCTTCCCCTTCTCCTCCTCCTTTTCCTCCTCACCTCCATCTCCTTCTTTTTGGGGGGCTGGTCAAACAGCAGTACGGGCAGCTCACAAAGCTCTCATTGATCTTTCTCGATGCTGCCTCCACTTTTCACAGCTGGATAGATCCCTGTGAGAAACCCAGGCAATCAGGGAGGGATATTTATCTACAGTAGCACTGCTCAAGGGCGTCTCCAGAGCAGCTCAGAACCCTCCCTTCCAGGTTGACTCCAATTTTAAAAGAAGAGAGGAGAGTCTCCACTCCCCACTGTGAAGCCCATCTCTTCTCTCACTCTTCTGGGAGCCTCTCTCCTGACTCATGGACCAGGACTATGCAGCATAGCAGGGAGGATGATAGAGCCCACCACAGGCTTGGCACCCCTCTTATCAGTCCTCCTCAGCAGGTGAAGGCTCCTTTTCTAACACCCCTTTTGTAGGGGAAAAATCCTGATCTTAACGCTGTATGCATGTACTTGATCATGTCCGACTCTTTTGTGACCCCATGGACAGTAGCTCGCCAGGCTCCTCTATCTATGGAATTTTCCAAGCAAGGAATACTGGAGTGGGTTTTTATTTCCTTCTCCAAGGGATCTTCCAGACCCAGAGATTGAACCCACATCTCTTGCATCAGCAGACAGATTCTTTACCAGTGCACCACCTGGGAAGTCCGGATCTTAACATTACAGCCCTATTTTATTTTCCTTCAATTCTTTTCCACATATGGTTTGGTTATCAAAACATTCAGGACTTTTCTAAAAGCTGAGTTCCCAAAATTGTGTCCATTTTATACCTGTTCCTTCAATTCAGTTCAGTCACTCAGTCGTGCCCAACTCTTTGTGACCTCATGAACCGCAGCACGCCAGGCCTCCCTGTGCATCACCAACTCCCGGAGTTCACCCAAACCTGTAACCTGTTTCTTAATGAGTTTGATACCATGATACTCCTGCCTGTGATAATCTCCCAGCTTTGTTTCCTCTTTCCTGAAAGCCCACTTCCTGTTTCCTGTTCCCTGTCTCTCATGGCAGTTTACACTGCATCAGGAACTCTTGGCCGCCTTCCTTTATTCCCTTTGAATAATGAGAGGTTATTTAGCAAACATCCCTGAAATGATGCTAACCTCTGCGGAGGAGTTTGTCAAATGTGTTCTGACCTAACAGAGAGGAAAGAATAGATAAAAACTCGGCAGGCATTTATCAATAAAATCAGATTCCAAAGTGATCTGTTCTTTCCTTTCGGATGATATCAGCTGCTCTTGACTGAGTCAATTAAGAATCCCTGACAAGACGTACATTTAAAAAAATCATTATTTATTTTTGCTCTGCTGGTCTTTATTGCTCACGGGGCCTGCTCTGCAGTTGCGGTGGATGAGCTGCTCATTCTGGTGGCAATTGT
The DNA here is from genome assembly GCA_006408675.1 of Madoqua kirkii. Taxonomy (NCBI): domain Eukaryota; kingdom Metazoa; phylum Chordata; class Mammalia; order Artiodactyla; family Bovidae; genus Madoqua; species Madoqua kirkii. Next base: position 69,685 of record SJYC01015585.1, read on the forward strand.
CATTGCGTAGCGTGGGCTCCAGGGCCCGCAGGCTTCAGTAGTTGTGGTCCCTGGGCTCCAGAGCACGGCTCGATAGTTACGGTGCACCAGCTTATTTGCTCCTTGTCACGTTGAATCTTCTCATGACAGGGATCAAATCTGTGTCGCCGGCATTGGCAGGTGGACTCTTGACCGCTGAACCACCAAGGAAGCCCAAGATGTACATTTTTAAACTCTTTCAAAGCCTCCGTCTCCTCAACTGTAAACTAATGACTCTGGAGATTTAAACAAGATGTCATATGTAAAGTGCAACCATTGCACGGCACTTAGTTCTCAAGAAATGCTGCCTTATTATCCATTGCTCCCCTAAGGACACCCCCACCCCTTCTCTGGAGGCCTTGAAGTATCCTTGACTGTTCATCTGAAACATTCTAAAAGACTAAAATGTACATTCTAAGTGCTGACGTTTCAGCTTTCACTTTGGGCAGGGTGACTTGAGGGTGTGACATCAGACTGGGTCTGTTTTCAAAGACTGATAGAAAAATGACCTGGGTTAGCTCCCAGAATAGGTCGAGAGACACTTTTCCATCTTCCTCCCTGCTGATGGGCTCCTGTTAACCTTGTGCAAGGCTCTGACTTGATGTCAGCAGATTTATCAGGGCTGTGCTGGAGGGGCATGAGAATCAGCAGTTTTGCTTCACTGGGGTTTCCATGAGAGTCTGCTTTTGCCTCACTTCATCTGAGTTCACCAGAATGGAATAATTTCAAGGAAACAGCAATTTAGCCCCTTGAATTTCTCATGGCCCTTGAACTAAATTGTAAGTCAACTCTCGCTCACTTGAAGTGGAGCCCCCACCTTGATCTTCCAGAAAATTGTGAAGAACGTAACCAGACATTTTGGATACGACTGAAATTTCCAGACAGGTGACTGGCTTTCTGCTTCTCTTTGCTTATTTAATCCTTGCTGCTAAAGACTGAGAATAATGAAGCATCTATATATTTTCATTTCAGAGGTCAGGAAACTGAGGCTAAAGGAAAGGAAGTAATTTAAAAGATATTCTGCTTGTGCAGTTGTCTGGGCCACGGCTCAGATCACTCAGTTTGCTGTTCCAGTGCCTTTTCACCTTCATGCTTCCATTCTTTTAGTAAAAATAGTTAACACTGCAAATCATGTATCAGGTACAAGGATATGAAGAGTGGATTTGTCAGAATGCAAAAATCAGAACTGAAAACTGTATGTGGGTGAAGCGGAAGCCGCTCAGTCGTGTTGGGCTCTTTGCGACCCCGTGGACTGGAGCCCACCAGGCTCCTCCCTCCATGGGATTCTCCAGGCAAGAGTACTGGAGTGGGGTGCCATTCCCTTCTCCAGGGCATCTTCCTGACCCAGGGATCGAACCCAGGTCTCTCGTATTGCAGGCAGATTCTTTACTGTCTGAGCTACCAGGGAAGCCCTGAAACTGTATGTAGACCCATATAGTTAAATAATCCATATTTGAGAAAAGAGCTGCATCTAGGCAGGATGGAAAATTTCAGGTTCTCTGTTCAAGTATTTAGGTGTGGCGTCTTCTGGATGGAGGACAGGAAGGGAACTGAACTGTGGGGTTGATCAAGTACATTCAAATGGCACAACATGAGCAATCTCATCACTAATAAATTATGAAACTCTAAATGTCAGGGCATTATGATCATTTTAATGCTTCTTTCCAGTAAAATGATAATCAGCCCATGTGACTGATAGTCGCTGCCCCTGCAAAGTACCTTTCTGTTACTACAATCCCTCCCCTGGGTCACCTAACCATTGCCCTACCTCTAGCAGCTAAAACAGTTAACACCTGGCACAGGAGGAGACTTCCAGGAACCCTTCTGTGCCAAGACTAGTGTCTTATCTGAATATTACATTTTAGTTTATTATCTTAATGTGTATTATAGTTATGTGTCTCCAAGTTCCTTGCAGAATGGGAATGTATACTAATGTAAGTGAAATGTTAGTTGCTCAGTCATCTCTGACTCCTTGTGACCCCATGGACTTCAGTTCACCAGGCTCCTCTGTCCATGGGATTTTCCAGGCAAAGATACTGGAGTGGTTTGCCATTTCCTTCTCCAGAGGATCTTCCCGACCCAGGGATTGAGCCGGGACTCCTGCACTACAGGAAGACTCTTTACTGACCTAGCTACCAGGAATAATGAAATATAAAACAGATTATTTTTCCAGTAATTTCAAAGAAATATACGTTTTGTGCCAAAGTGTCAAGTATAGAAATATGAAAGCCTGTGATACCCATCATTTTGCCAAAAGATGAAGAAACAGATTCCTGTGATGTGAGTTTGGCATGGAGCTACAGTTTTTTTTTGTTTTTTTGTTTTTTTGTTTTTTAACAGTGATTGATAATGGAATAGCCAACCACCCTGCCTTCTGTCCATTTAGCTCCATTTAACTGATAATAAGGATCTGAAGACTCGGAAATATTCATTGCATATATTAGACTCCAGATATCATCTATGATTGAAACATAATGTAATTTAGGAGGAAAACATCAGACTCTTTTCATTTCAGACTCCATACATCCATTATGAAAGGCAGGGGTCTTAGTGCATTTGTTCAGCAACTCTAATGTTTAGAAGGCTACAACCATCGGCTCTCCCTACTTTTTAAAATGAATCTCAAATCTGAATGAGCATCAAAATCACCTGGATATCTTATTAGACCACAGATTGCTGTTCCCCACCCCCAGAGTTTCTGATTCAGTGGATCTGGGCTGGGACCCAAGAATTTGTATTTTAAGAAAAGATGCTGATGCTGCCGGTCCTGGGACCACACTTTGAGAACCACTGACTTATTTATAGTCATGTGACTGTTGGGTGAGTGCCTGGATGAGAAATAGGAAGATCAGATCCTTACCTTAGGAGATAAGGCCTTATCGTGGAAGAGTCTGAAGACTCCTTTACTAAGGTTTGGGCAGAGGACCAAAGCTCAGAGGAGTTGTTGTTCAGCTGCTAAGTCATGTCTGACAATTTGCAGCCCCATGGACTTCAGCATGCCAGGCCTCTCTGTTCTCCACCATCTCCTGGAGTTTGCTTGATGTCATGTCCCTTGAGTTGGTGATATCTAACCATCTCATCCTCTGCTGCCCCTTTCTCCATTTGCCTTTAATCTTTCCTAGCACCAGAATCTTTTCCAGTGAGCGGGTTCTTCGCATTAGTTGGCCGAAGTATTAGAGCTTAAGCATCAGTCCTTCCAATGAATATTCAGGGTTGACTTCCTTTAGGATTGACTGGTTTGATCTCTTTGCAGTCCGAGGGACTCAGTAGTCTGCTCCAGCACCACAATTCAGAAGCATCAGTGCTCAGCTTTCTCTACTGCCCAACTTTCACAACCTTACATGATTACTGGAAAAACCATCAGTTCAGTTTAGTTCAGTTGCTCAGTCGTGTCCGCCTCTTTGAGACTCCATGAATCGCAGCATGCCAGACCTCCCTGTCCATCACCATCTCCCGAAGTTCACTCAGACTCATGTCCATCGAGTCCATGATGCCATCCAGCCATCTCATCCTCTGTCGTCCCCTTCTCCTCCTGCCTCCAATCCCTCCCAACATCAGAGTCTTTTCCAATGAGTCAACTCTTCTCATGAGGTGGCCAAAGTACTGGAGTTTCAGCTTTAGCATCATTCCTTCCAAAGAAATCCCAGGGTTGATCTCCTTCAGAATGGACTGGTTGAATCTCCTTGCAGTGCAAGGGACTCTCAAGAGTCTTCTTGAAACAGATTCCTGTGATGTGAGTTTGGCATGGAGCTACAGTTTTTTTTTGTTTTTTTGTTTTTTTGTTTTTTAACAGTGATTGATAATGGAATAGCCAACCACCCTGCCTTCTGTCCATTTAGCTCCATTTAACTGATAATAAGGATCTGAAGACTCGGAAATATTCATTGCATATATTAGACTCCAGATATCATCTATGATTGAAACATAATGTAATTTAGGAGGAAAACATCAGACTCTTTTCATTTCAGACTCCATCCATCCATTATGAAAGGCAGGGGTCTTAGTGCATTTGTTCAGCAACTCTAATGTTTAGAAGGCTACAACCATCGGCTCTCCCTACTTTTTAAAATGAATCTCAAATCTGAATGAGCATCAAAATCACCTGGATATCTTATTAGACCACAGATTGCTGTTCCCCACCCCCAGAGTTTCTGATTCAGTGGATCTGGGCTGGGACCCAAGAATTTGTATTTTAAGAAAAGATGCTGATGCTGCCGGTCCTGGGACCACACTTTGAGAACCACTGACTTATTTATAGTCATGTGACTGTTGGGTGAGTGCCTGGATGAGAAATAGGAAGATCAGATCCTTACCTTAGGAGATAAGGCCTTATCGTGGAAGAGTCTGAAGACTCCTTTACTAAGGTTTGGGCAGAGGACCAAAGCTCAGAGGAGTTGTTGTTCAGCTGCTAAGTCATGTCTGACAATTTGCAGCCCCATGGACTTCAGCATGCCAGGCCTCTCTGTTCTCCACCATCTCCTGGAGTTTGCTTGATGTCATGTCCCTTGAGTTGGTGATATCTAACCATCTCATCCTCTGCTGCCCCTTTCTCCATTTGCCTTTAATCTTTCCTAGCACCAGAATCTTTTCCAGTGAGCGGGTTCTTCGCATTAGTTGGCCGAAGTATTAGAGCTTAAGCATCAGTCCTTCCAATGAATATTCAGGGTTGACTTCCTTTAGGATTGACTGGTTTGATCTCTTTGCAGTCCGAGGGACTCAGTAGTCTGCTCCAGCACCACAATTCAGAAGCATCAATGCTCAGCTTTCTCTACTGCCCAACTTTCACAACCTTACATGATTACTGGAAAAACCATCAGTTCAGTTTAGTTCAGTTGCTCAGTCGTGTCCGCCTCTTTGAGACTCCATGAATCGCAGCATGCCAGACCTCCCTGTCCATCACCATCTCCCGAAGTTCACTCAGACTCATGTCCATCGAGTCCATGATGCCATCCAGCCATCTCATCCTCTGTCGTCCCCTTCTCCTCCTGCCTCCAATCCCTCCCAACATCAGAGTCTTTTCCAATGAGTCAACTCTTCTCATGAGGTGGCCAAAGTACTGGAGTTTCAGCTTTAGCATCATTCCTTCCAAAGAAATCCCAGGGTTGATCTCCTTCAGAATGGACTGGTTGAATCTCCTTGCAGTGCAAGGGACTCTCAAGAGTCTTCTCCAACATCACAGTTCAAAAGCATCAATTCTTCGGCACTCAGCTTTCTTCACAGTCCAACTCTCACATCCATACATGATCACTGGAAAAACCATAGCCTTGACTAGACGGACCTTAGTTGGCAAAGTAATGTCTCTGCTTTTGAATATGCTATCTAGGTTGGCCATTACTTTTCTCCAAGGAGTAAGTGTCTTCTAATTTCATGGCTGCAGTCACCATCTGCAGTGCCATAGCTTTGACTATATAGACCTTTGTCAGCAAGGTGATGTCTCTGCTCTCTAGGTTGGTCATAGGTTTCCTTCCAAGGAGCAAGCATCTTTTAATTTCATGGCTGCAGTCAATGGCTGCAGTGATTTCCAAGCCCAAGAAAATTAGATCCCTCACTGCTTCCACTTTTTCCCTTTGTATGTGCTATGAAATGATGGGACCAGATGCCATAATCTTAACAGACCACTTCTGGCCCAAGGAAAGTGAAGCTGGACTTCAGTAAAGGAAAATCTGGAGATCTAAACTGCTGCCAGGCGTGATCTGTGGAAAATGGTCATGTGTGGAAAGCAGAAGAGCTGTGGGCACTTGGCCCTCCTTGTTGGGTATCACCATCATCCTTGTAATCAATATATTCTGGTTACTCCTTCTACTACACCCGGGTTGATACCTTCTCCATCTTGTTTTGGGTTCATTCTTTCTTAACCATTCTTGAAATAGGTATTTCCATGGTTTAAATCAATAGTCTCTCTTGGGATATCTTGTTCTCTCATGCTTTCTTTTTTTTTTCCTTTTGTTCAGTTGCTAAGTCATGTCTGACTCTTTGTGACCCCATGAACTGCAGCATGCCAGGATTTCCTGTCCTTCACTGCATGCCAGGATTTCCTGTCCTTCAGTATCTCCTAGAGTTTATTTAATTCATGCCCATTGAGTTAGTGATTCCAATTATAATCTTCTGGTAACCTCTCTCTTAAACTTCAGAACTGCCTTTTCTAAATTCTTCAAACGTGTATCTTCTAGGCTCCAAATATTCAGCATTCCAATATTAAAATGTTGAGTCCACAATGAACCTACCACGTAGTTCAGTTAACAATTTCATCCACCAAGTTGTCCAAGCAAAAACCCTAGACATCCTTCAAATCCTCCTTTCTCCTTCATTCTGCTCCACCCACCAATTCTCCAGACCCTGACAACTCTACAACACAACCATTTTCTCTTCTCCATTTCCACTGCCTTGCCTGGCAGCCAGGCCCTCATTAATGCCTTCCAAGACTACTGAAATTTTCCTCCTGTCTGGATCACTTCCAGCATGTATTCATGTCAACTAGTCCTCTTGTCTACTGAAATAACCTCTCAGTTTCCTGAGTCAACCTACCACTCTGTCTTCTGCCAAGCAACTTATATTCCTATAGTAATTTCAGTTTTTCCAGCTCAAAAATTTCAAATGTGCCACACCTCCTCCATTATTTACCCCAAACTCCTTAACAAGGCATCTGAGACCTTGCATGACATAAACCCTGCCTACTTTATCAGCCTCCTCTTCATCTTTTTACTCACTTGACCCTAAATTTCAATCAAAATGAACTAACATTGTGGCTGTATTTGCTATGTTCTTTCACTCTACTGGCCTTGACTGAGTTGCTTTTTCTGCATGAAATGTCTTTCCGACCCTTATCTGCTCCATAAATCTTATTTGACCTTTCATACCCAGCTGGCTTGTCATTTGCCTGGTTGAGTGGGTTACTCTCCCCTCTGTGGTTTCTGGGCCAATCAGAAGTGGCTTGATGACACACAATTAGAATCATTCTCTATCTGTGTCCTTCATGAATACCTCTAGGGCAGTGTCCATGACTGTCCCAACCTCAGCATCTAGCACCATATCTGGCACAAAATGGATGCCCATATATCTTTGCTGAATGAATGTTCTCAATTTCATGCAAGAAATACAACCCAAATGGATGTCAGTATTACACATGATGTGTCTTTGTGTAAGTAAGAGACAATTCACTATATAATTTTCACATTTTTCAGCAGCATAAAATAAGCAATGTTTGGGCATTACCTAAGAAATGTATTCAATTTTCCTCCTGTCTGGATCACTTCCAGCATGTATTCATGTCAACTAGTCCTCTTGTCTGTAATCCTCCTCTTGGAATAAGATGTTCATTTCATACTTTTATTGCATTCTTGTCAGGAGTTGTAAGCTCTATAAAAGAAGCTCCCCACATTTATCATAAAACTGGAAGCTGTAATTAGGAAATGCACACGTACACTGGGATAGACTCCAGGCAGGTGACTGCTACTGAAGAGACAAACCAAGAATCTGCAAGGGAGACAGACACTCCCATCTTATTGGTGGGCAGTAGGGAATCCCGGCCAAGCAGGAGCACTAGGGACAGCCACGTGAACACCTGGGGCTGGAACCTAGGGCTTTTCTTGCCGTGCTAAGTCACTTCAGTCATGTCAACTCTTTGCAAATCTACGGACTGGAGCCCACAAGTCTCCTCTGTCCATGGGGCTCTCCATGCAAGAATGCTGGCATGGATTGCCATTTTCTCCTCCAGGAGATTTTCCTGACCCAGGGATCGAACCCATGTCTCTTACATCCACTGCATTGGCAGGCAGATTCTTTACCCACTGAGCCATGAACTCTCTTAGAGATTAGATGTCAGTTATCAAATTCTGAAAAGGTGAGAAAGTGAGAAAAGACGTAAAGTCTTTTATTCTCAGAGGTCAATATTAGAACAAATGAGTGGAATTCATAGGGAAATAAGATTTCATCTTAAATTAGGGAGATTTTCCTGAAAGCTGCTGATGTGCTCAATTTTGGCTGACTTTTTGTGACCCCATGGACTGTAGCCTGCCAGGTTCCTCTGTTCATGGAATTTTCCAGGCAAGACTACTGGAGTGGGTTGCCATTTCCTTCTCCAAGTCCCAGAAGCTAAATAAGTTCAACTCTGTTCAGTGAGTTAGGATGCTCCCATTACTGAAAGATAGCCTAGAGTAGAAAAAAACAAATATATATTAACTCATACATATGGATGGAGAAGGCAATGGCAACCCACTCCAGTACTATTGCTTGGAAGGTCCCATGGACAGAGGAGCCTGGTAGGCTGCAGTCCATGGGGTCACCAAGAGTTGGACACGACTGAGTGACTTCCGTTTCACTTTTCACTTTCACACATTGCATTGGAGAAGGAAATGGCAACCCACTCCAGTGTTCTTGCCTGGAGAATCCCAGGGACAAGGGAGCCTGGTGGGCTGCTGTTTATGGGGTAGGACAGAGTCGGACACAGCTGAAGAGACTTAGCAGCATGTATATGGAATGTGGAAAAATGGTTACTGATGAACCTATTTACAGGTAGGAATAGAGACACAGACATAGAGAATGGACTTGTGAACCTAGCAGGGAAGGAGAAGGCAGGATGAACTGAGAGAGTGGTGTTGACATACACATATTACCACATGTGAAATAGGTAGCTGGTGGGAAGGCACTGTATAGCTCGGTGCTCTCATGACCTAGAGGGGTGGCAGGGAGGCTCAGGAAGGAGGGAATATATGTATACTTATAGCTGATCCATGCTGTTATTTCACCAGAAACTAACACAGCATCGTAAGCCAATTATTTTTTAAATTCTCCAGTTTAAAAAATATCCTGATAAACCATGATGGAAAAGAATATTTTTAAAAAAGAATGTGTATAGGTGTGTGTGTGTGTATAACTGAATCACTTTGCTAAGTAACAGCAATTCAGTTCAGTTCAGTTCAGTCACTCAGTCACTTCCAACTCTTTGCCACCCCATGAATCGCAGCACGCCAGACCTCCCTGTCCATCACCATCTCCCGGAGTTCACTCAGACTCATGTCCGTCGAGTCCGTGATGCCATCCAGCCATCTCATCCTCTGTTATCCCCTTCTCCTCCTGCCCCCAATTCCTCCCAGCATCAGAGTCTTTTCCAATGAATCAACTCTTCTCATGAGATGGCCAAAGTACTGGAGTTTCAGCTTTACCATCATTCCTTCCAAAGAAATCCCAGGGCTGATCTCCTTCAGAATGCACTGGTTGGATCTCCTTGCAGTCCAAGGGACTATCAAGAGTCTTCTCCAACACCACATTCAAAAGCATCAATTCTTCAGTCCTCAGCCTTCTTCATAGTCCAACTCTCACATCCATACATGACCACAGGAAAAACCATAGCCTTGACTAGATAGACCTTAGTCGGCAAAGTACTGTCTCTGCTTTTGAATATGCTATCTAGGTTGGTCATAACTTTTCTTCCAAGAAGTAAGCGTCTTTTAATTTCACGGCTGCAGTTACCATCTGCAGTGATTTTGGAGCCCAAAAAATAAAGTCTGACACTGTTTCCACTGTTTCCCCATCTATTTCCCATGAAGTGATGGGACCAGATGCTATGATCTTTGTTTTCTGAATGTTGAGCTTTAAGCAAACTTTTTCACTCTCCTCTTTCACTTTCATCAAGAGGCTTTTTAGCCCCTCTTCACTTTCTGCCATAAGGGTGGTGTCATCTGCATATCTGAGGTTATTGATATTTCTCCCAGCAATCTTGATTCCAGCTTGTGTTTCTTCCAGTCCAGCGTTTCTCATGATGTACTCTGCATAGAAGTTAAATAAGCAGGGTGACAATATACAGCCTTGACATACTCCTTTTCCTATTTGGAACCAGTCTGTTGTTCCATCTGTATGCTCCTGACCTGCTTACAGATTTCTCAAGAGGCAGGTTAGGTGGTCTGGTATTCCCATCTCTTGAAGAATTTTCCAGTTTATTGTGATCCACACAGTCAAAGGCTTTGGCATAGTCAATAAAGCAGAAATAGATGTTTTTCTGGAACTCTCTTGCTTTTTCCATGATCCAGCGGATGTTGGCAATTTGATCTCTGGTTCCTCTGCCTTTTCTAAAA
>SJYC01015587.1:0-17364 GCA_006408675.1 Madoqua kirkii
GGGTTCTATGGGGCAGATCATTCTGGATAAGCCTGATCTCTTTAATTCATCTCTTGGCCTTCAGAGAAAACGCCGCCATCTCTAGACTTGGAACGGTGGCTGTGCATTCTTTGGACAGCCACCATCTTGAATTTGAGCTACTGTAGCAAGTGTTCCCTTCTATCTCTTAGATGCAAGGGTTTGAGTGGGTGTTACAAGGATGAGCCTCCTGTAAGAATTCTCCAGGCAGAGGTTTGAGGGAGGCGGATTCAAATAGCAGCAGAAATGTTCAGTTTTGTCCTGATTTTCATGGCTTGTTGCACAGCCATTCACATGTTTCTTTGTATGAGCAATGTAATAACCAGCTTTCAAAAGGACAGACAGCATAATGAATGGATTGTAAAACATGCTCATAAAACAGTAGAGTGCGTCTAGAAGTGTGTGTTCTCTGCTTCTGATTTACTGTGTACCCTGGTTTGCATTTTCACATCATTTGCAAGTTTTCTATTAAAAATAAGCATCTAATGGGCATGCAATTAATTTTAATTTTTCTTTCTCTTCCCCCCAAGGTGATTAAAAAAAATGTGTGTGTGGTGATTGGGGGGAGACATTTACAGTCCTGACAGAACATGGATATTACAGCCGTAGAGTTCATTACAGGGTAATTAAAGCATGTTAAGGATCTTGTAAATATTATGTGGTAATAGCTCTAAATAAATACACACTCCACTTGGAAAGAGCTGCTCCACCCCTGCCACGGGGAACGAGATGTTCCTAATTAATGCCTTTAGACGAGGAGCCTGTGTCACCTTGGACAGTCTTGGGAAATTACAGCTTGAGTTTGTGGAAAGCAGCAGTGAACGGTTAATTACAGAACCTTGACATGCTTGGTGCCTGTCCCACCTGGACTAAGTGGGTTGGACAGGCCCACCTGGCTCACTCTCTTCTTCAGGAGGCTTTGTTGTTAGAAAGCGGGCTGTGCAGCTATAGTGGTTCTGCTGGGAGCCTTTCCAGCTCCAGGAAGAAAAGCTTTCCAGGAGGACCGCTGGAAAACACTTGATTATCTTGGACTCTTCGCTGAGCTCTTCAGTCCAGGATGGGGGACTCTGTCTGGGAAGTGAGAGCCTGTGCTGTCGCTGATGGTCTTGGTGAGTATGGGTTTGAATGATAGGTCCTGTCTGGCCTGCTGCTCAGTTTAGAGATGGCCTCTGCCAGATGCTGGTGTGTGGTCCTGGGACCCCTTCTTAGCGCCTGGCTACAGTTATTACCATCAGGACTGCAAGTGTCTCCGTGGTCATCACCCCAGAGGTCTTCCGATTTTTGGAAAGTGATAGAAGGGCTGTTGCATCTCTGGATCCATTTCTTTTTTCAAGTCAGCTGGGCTCAGACTGATGTGTCATGCACCAAGACCATGGCATCAAAATAGTCATGGGGTAAAACTTCAGCCTGAATCGACTTTCACTCATACCTTGCCACTTCTGCACAGGACTCTGATATACATTTTTCCGAAGTTGTTCACATATTGACTTGTCTATTCATGGTTTCTATGCTCTTCTGGGATGACAGCCTATGGAGATGAGGTTAACTGTATAGAGTGAGCTTTTATGTGCCCTGGCAAAGTCTTCCTCTCCTACCTTTGAAACAGTACCTCCCCTTAATCTCTCATCTATTACCTGGAATTCCTAAAGAAGAAAATCAAGTCTTAACACCCTCAAAGAGAGAAGTGCATCAAATGCCAACCTCTGGAGTTGAGAATCACATCCAGGTAAACACAGATATAGACTAGAACCTTAGCCAGAGTTTAACAGTAGTGAGATCCCAAAGGCTTGAGGTTCCTGGGAATAATCATTCTTAGCATAGGGGACAGGGACAGTCACACATAGGTGTGATTGAAGGAGCCAAAGACAAATTTCATCCACTTCAAGTTGAGGAAGTACTAAAACACCACAGACATGGATATTCACGTTACTGACAATTCCAGTAACGTGAATGAATTCCCTGAGTATTAAGATAAATAGACAAACCAAACAAGGATACTGAGTTCTTGGTGTCAGTTGCCAACAGAGCTGCTAAAGTCTGGACTGAAGTATGGGGCAAGAAGATACTTTTTATAAAGGACTTAGTATAGAGCCTCACAAAAGTGAACATTCAGTATAGGCTGTGCTGTCTTTATTAAGGAATGTGCCTTCTTCTCCCAGCAATGGTAATGAATGCTAGAGAAAATCACACCTCTTGTTCTGATGGTGACATAGAGGGAACCTCACAGAGACAGGTAATGGCACACATTGTTTAGTATTGTTACAGAAAAATCATTCTGACATATGTTCAAAGTGGCATGGAAGACTTTATTCAAAACTATTATAATAGGGGAGAGAGATTGAACTCAATTCCAAATATAACAGGGACAGTGGGCTTGGTGACGGAGTGCATGGAAAATTACTAAGAGGAACTTGGTTAGGTTTCAAGGGTTTTGGAAGAGGAGCTTGAGTGGATATCAAGATTAAGGGAGTCTCAAAAAACTGTCTTAGCAGGATTATTTACTAAAAGTGGGTTCAGCAGGCAAGGACTAGGTCTAGTCAAGAAGCAAGCTTGGCTTGAAATGTGCTGGGGAATGGAGTCTGACCTAATCAAATAAACCATATGAGTTTAAAAAAGAAAGCAAGTTGTGGACTTACCTGGTGGTCCAGTGATTAAGAATCTACCTGCCAATATAGGAGATATGAGTTCTGTCTCTGGTCTGGAAAGACCCTACATGCTGTGGAACAACTAAGCCCATGGACCACAACTGCTGTACTCTGGGGCCCATGCTCTGCAACAAGAGAAGTCACCACAGAGCAAAGCTTGCACACCACAGCCAGAGAGGGCCCCTGTGCAGCAACAAAGACCAACACTGCCCAAATGAACGCATACGGAAAATAAAACAAAGCCTCTTTAGCAAAGCAAGCTTAAGGGACCAGGATTGGAGTTTGGTCAAGGAGGAAGCCTTTGTTAATTCCTCTTCTTAGTCAAGGAGAGAAGAGTCATTATTCTTTCCTCTGGACAATATAAGTCTATTTGTGTTTGACCAGCTTTTATTCATTAAGGGCCAACTGACCCATCTTTTGAGACTTGCTGGTAGAGAATATTTCCTGGTTACTTTGAGCCATCAGACACTAAAAGAGTACCTACTTTTTGGAAGAAATTTGGTTCCACTTTGGGAAGATGGGAATTTGCTCTTAGAACAATGGTTTACATCACACGCACGTCAAAATGTATCAGCCAGGATTCAGCCAGAGAAACATAACCAGTAGGGAGGATATATTTTAATTAACTTATTGCAAGAAATGGGCTTGTGTGATTGTGGGGGCTGGCCAAGTCCCAAATCCATTAGACATGCATGCCACCAGGGAGGGAAAGGCGTGGACAGGCTGAAACTGTAGTTCACAGGACGAATTTCTTCTCTCCTGGGGAAGCCCCAACCCTATATTTACATCCTTCCAATGGATTGACTCAGGCTCCATCCAAATTATCCAAAATAGCCTCCCTTACATCAAGTCAGCTGATTAGCAACACTTAGATTAGGGTTTGATTGTAGCTGGGGACTGTGGTTGAGTCAGGATGGAAAAAAAAAAAAAAAAGTGTCACCTCTAGTAAAGTTTTTTCCAAAAGAACACAAAACTTGGAAATCAGGTGAAAAAGCTGGATATTCTGACCTTTGCACAATATCTTGGGACACTTTTCTGATATGTCCACAATGGGGTTATCTGATTTTCTTGGGTTTGTAACTGGATTTGATCAATAACTGATAAGACCCAGGTATTTCACAGCCTTATTCAGTTACAGGCCAATTTGTGGAAAACTGGCGAGGCATGTTGATTTTACTTTTTTTTTTTCTTGGAAAAGGAGGAAATAAGCCCAAACGTTTTATTACCCTGAAGGACATTAACTAGTTTGGTCCCTAACCTGTCATTCCTATTTCAGCCTTCTCTTGCCCATGGTTTGTGTAAATCCTAATTTCTCGTATTCCATCAAATCAGTCCTGTCACTCTGCTGGCTTCCTCAGTAAAGAGTTAAATCAAACTCTGACACATATTCATTATCTGTCTGTATGAAAATTGTGTTTGTAATGATCTGAGAACTATGCTCTGACAGATTCAGAAGGTGGGTAAAGGTAGGGATGGGGCTGCTGGGGAAGGAACGAGACTCTGGAGAGAGAGGAAAGAGAATGGGTGTCTGTGTATAATGAGCTATGTTTCAGTTCAAGGGAAACAGAGGAAGTGTCACTGGTGGGATGGAGACAGACCCTTGAGTTAGTGATTCAGAGGAAAGGACAGGGCCTGTTAAGACTGACTGTTGGGACTTCCCTGGTGATCCAGTGCTCCCAATGTGGGTGACCCGGGTTTGATCTCTAGTCAGGGAACTAGACCCCATATTCTGCAACTAAGAGTTTATATGCCACAACTAAAGATCCTGGGTGCCAGAGCCAAGACCCAGTGTAGCCAAAACAAACACATATTTTAGAAGAAAGACTGATTTTTGTTGAATTAGCCAGCAATAAATGCCCATAAAAATTCCCTTCCTACCAACCCAGAAATCAGAGAAGGGGGGGAGGGGGGAAATACTCTCATATAATTTCTATAGAAACAAAAGAGTGGAGCTCTGCAGTGGTACAGTGACAGTGGTATGATGGTGTAATTGAAGGTCAAAGACAAAACATACTCTGGACTGTAGATTCTAATGCTTGTGAAATTCTACTGCTAATTTTTCCTTTGACTTCAGGTTTGACACACTTGATTAAAAGCATGGGATTATCAACCACTCAGAGCTAAATTCTAATTGTTTTGTGTGTGGTTTTTTTGTTGTTGTTGTTTTGTTTTTTGTAATCACGTGAACTAACCTCATATTGGACTTCCTAGCTGGCACTCATGTAAAGAACCTGCCTACCAATGCAGGAAACTTAAGAGACTCAGGTTCAATCCTTGGGTTGGGAAGATGCCCTGGAGGAGGGCATGGCAACCCAATCTAGCATTCTTGCCTGGAAAATCCCACAAATAGAGGAGCCTGGCGAGCTACAGTCCATGGAGCTGCAAAGAGTCAAACATGACTGAAGCAGTTTAGCATGCATACACACACAACCCCATATCAACACAAGTGGTTTTGTGGTGGTGAAAGTGTAAGTTGCTCAGCTGTGTCCAACTCTTTGTGACCCCATGAACTATAGCCCACCAGGCTCCTCTATACATGGAATTCTCTGGGCAAGAATATTGGAGTGGGTAGCCGTTCCCTTCTGCAGGGGATCTTCCAGACTCAGGGATCAAATCAAGGTCTCCTGATTGCAGGCAGATTTCTTATCAACTGAGCCACCAGGGAAGCTCTTTTATGGTGGTGATAATGGTAAAACACACATAACAGAATTTACTGTTTTAGTCATTTTAAGTATATGATTCCATAGCATTAAGTACAGTCACCATGATATACAAATTTTGTCTCTAATTTTTTCCAGAAGGTTACTTGTACCCCCAGAGGAAACTTTTTACCCATTAAAAAGTTCCTAATCCTTCCCCCAATTCCTAGCCACAACTAAATTGCTTTGTCTCTCTCTGCTGTGGATTGTTTTTGTTGTGCCCTCCTAAAATGTATAGGCTGAAACCCCAACCCTCAAAGGGATGATATTAGGAGGTGGGGCCTTTAGGATATAATTCAACTTAGATAAGGTCACGAGGGACTTCCCAGGGGGCTAGATGGTTAAAAATCTGCCTGCAATGGAGAAGACCTGGATTTGATCCTTGGGTCAGGAAGATTCCCTGGAGAAGGGAATGGCTACCCACTCCAGTATTCTTGCGTGGAGAATTCTACGGACGTGAGGGTCATGCCCCCATAATGGAGGTAGTATCCTTATAAGATGAGAAAAAAAGAGAGCTCTCTGATATCTTGGCCATGAGAGGACACAGCAAGAAGGCAGCTAGCTATCTACAAGCTAGGAAGCGAGTTCTCATCGGACATGGAATCTGCTAGCTCCTTGTCTTGGGCTTAGCCTCCAGAATTGCGAGACACGCATTTGTGGTCAAAGCTGCCAGTCCTACGTGTTCTGTTGTAGTGGGCTGAGCTGATTGAGGCACTGTGCATTTGTGTATCCTGATTATTTCATATGAATGTGTGGCCTTCTGTGTAGCCTGTCTCTTATACACATCTAGATGTGTATAAGAGACAGGAACTGACTCGTTTGAAAAGACCTTGATGTTGGGAAATTTGGGCTTAGCCTCCAGAATTGCGAGACATGCATTTGTGGTCAAAGCTGCCAGTCCTACGTGTTCTGTTGTAGTGGGCTGAGCTGATTGAGGCACTGTGCATTTGTGTATCCTGATTATTTCATATGAATGTGTGGCCTTCTGTGTAGCACACAGATTTTTTTTCAATTTATTTTTTTTATTGTAGTAGAGTTGATTTACAATGTTAATTTCTGCTGCATAGAAAAGTGATCATATGTATATATTATACATACACACACAGATACATAAGGGCATGGCAACCCACTCCAGTCTTCTTGCCTGGAGAATCCCATGGACAAAGGAGCCTGGAAGGTTCCAGTCCATGGTGTCACTGAGTCAGAAACAATTGAAGTGACTTAGCACGTATGCATATACAGGCATATATTCCCCAGGGACTCAGACAGTAAAGAAGCTGCCTGCAATGCAGGAGACCCAAATTTGATCCTTGGGTTGGAAAGATCTCCTGGAGACAGGAATGGCTACCCACTCCAGTATTCTTGCCTGGAGAATTCCATGAACAGCAGAGCCTAGTGGGCTACAGTCCATGGGGATTGCAAAGAGTCAGACAGAACTGAATGACTAACAGTTTCACTTTCACTTTGATACATTCTTTTAGAAACTTCTTTCCCGTTATGATTTATCAATATAGGAATATAGTTCCCAGGGCTATGTGGTAGGACCTCATTGTTTATCCATCCTGTATATGCTTGCATCTGCTAATTCCAAACTCTCACTGCATCTCTCCCCCTCCCCCCTCCCCCTTTGCTACCACACGTCTATTCTCTATGTCTGTGAGTCTGTTTCTGTTTTGTGGATAAGTTCATTTACATCCTATTTTCGATTCCACATATAAATGATATCATATGGTATTGGTCTTTCTCTTTCCAACTTACTTCACTTAATACGGTAATCTTTAGGTTTATCTAGATAATCTCCCATCTATGTTGTGGCAAATGGCATTAAATCACTTTTTATGGCTGAGTAGTATTCCATTGTATACATGTACCACTTGTACCACATCTTCTTTACCCATTCATTTGTCAGTGGACATTTAAGTGGTTTTGATGTCTTGGCTCTTGTGAACAGTGCTGCTATGAATGTTAGGAGCAGCACATGTGTTTTGGATGGAAGGAAACGTGAGCATTGGAGAGCAGAATCATGTCAGAGGAAGAGCAAAGAGGGAGTGAATGAGCTGGAAGAAAAAGATGTGGTCAGAGGTAGCTTACAGAGCCCATCCAAAGGAAGGAGAGGGGTGGTGGTGAAAGCCCACGTGACCTTAGCTAATTTCCCTGGTCTACCTCCATTTGTGATTTCTGAAAAGAGATGCAAGTCTCCAGTGGGAACATCTTGGGCTGCAGGTGTTATTTTTCTGAATGATGCAGAATAAAAGTGACCCATCTCTGAGTCCACTGGGAAGGCATTGGTCATGATCTGGGCAGGTACCTGCCAGGTGGGTCCACAACAGGCTCTGAGCTCAAGGTAAGAGGCTCCTGAAGCCTCCTTGACACTACAGACCTCTTTTCCCTTTCTCTGACCCAAGTAAAGTATTCCAGGGAATTTTCTGGCCATCCAGTGGTAAAGAATCTGCCTGCAATGCAGGAGATGCAAGAGACTTGGGTTTAAGCCCTCGGTTGGGAAGATTCTCTAGAGGAGGAAATGGAAACCCATCCCAGTATTTTTTTTAATTAATTTATTTTTTATTGAAGGATAATTGCTTTACAGAATTTTACTGTTTTCTGTCAAACCTCAACATGAATCAGCCATAAGTATACATGTATCCCCTCCCTTTTGAAACTACCTCCCATCTCCTCCCATCCCACCCCTCTAGGTTGATACAGAGCCTCTGTTTGAGTTTCCTGAGCCATACAGTAAATTCCCGCTGGCTATCTATTTTACATATGGTAGTGTAAGTTTCTATGTTACTCTCTCCATACAGCTCACCCTCTCCTCCCCTCTCCCCAGGTCCATAAGTTGACAGATGAATGGATAAAGAAGTTGTGGTATATATACACAATGAAATATTACTCAGCCATAAAAAGGAACACATTTGAGTCAGTTCTAATGAAGTGAATGAATTCAGAACCTATTATACAGAGTGAAGTGAGTCAGAAAGAGAAAGATAAATACTGTGTTCTAACACATATATCAGAGATGGCAATGACACCCCACTCCAGTACTCTTGCCTGGAAAGTCCCATGGATGGAGGAGCCTGGTAGGCTGCAATCCATGGGGTCGCTAAGAGTCAGACACGACTGAGCGACTTCACTTTCACTTTTCACTTTCATGCACTGGAGAAGGAAATGGCAACCCACTCCAGTATTCTTGCTTGGAGAATTCCAGGGATGGGAGAGCCTGGTGGCCTGCCATTTATGGGGTTGCACAGAGTTGGACACGATTGAAGCGGCTTAGCAGCAGCAGCAGCAGCAGCAACAACACATATATCCAGAATCTAGAAAAGTGGAACTGAAGAATTTACTTATAGAGCAACAGTGGAGAAACAGACATTCCAGTATTTTTGCCCAGCGAACCCCATGAACAGAGGAGCCTGGTGGGCTACAGTCCATGGGGTCACAAAAGAACTGGACACAACTTGGTTTAGTGACTTAAGTCACCACCACCACCACCAGTGCCTTAGACTTTGCCTTTCAATGCAAGAGCATCCCTAGTAGCTGGTAAGGAGTCTGCCTGCAGTGCAGGAGACATAGATTCGATTCCTAGGCCATCAAGATCTGCTGGAGAAGGGATAGGCTACCCATTCCAGTATTCTTGGGCTTCCCTGGTGGCTCAGCTGGTAAAGAATTCTCCCACAGTGCAGGAGACCTGGGTTTGATCCCTGGGTTGGGAGAAGGAAACAACTACCCACTCCAGTATTCTGGCCTGGAGAATTCCATAGACTGCATAGTCCATGGGGTTGCAAAGAGTCAAACATGACTTTCAATTTTCAGTACAGGGGTTGAGGTTCAACCCCTGTTCAAGGAGCTAAGGCCCCATGTGCCTTGTGGCAAAAAAACCAAAACAATTTTTTTTTATGTAGACCAGTTTTAAAGATTTTATTGAATTTATTACAATATTGCTTCTGTTTTATATTTTGTCTTTTGGGCCACAGGCATGTGGGATTTTAGCTCTCCAAACAGGGATTGAACTTGCACCTCCTTCATTGAAAGACAGTCTTAATCACTGGACCACCAGGGAAGTCTCCATACAAAATCAAGCAAGCACAAAGAAAGCATTCCTTTCAATGATGTATGTCTTCATCCCTCAACCCACAAGTACAAAATCCCACGATTGAATTGCCAGGCAATCTGAAGCCCTGCTGCTTCCCCTCGATTCAGGCAAAGCACATGGGAGCCCTTTCAGGAGCCAGGCATGCTCCAATCAAGCCACTCCACGCACAAGTCTCTAATAGTACAGTAATCAGTGGTAATCACCCATACAGTTTATGTACAGGAGGGCCTAATAGGATTCATGCCTCTGTGGTGAATACATTTTCATTTATAGGACTAAATGCAGGCATACATTACCTGTTTAATTAAAACCGAAATTCTCCAGCCAACAATTTGCTCCCTCTCCTGGGTACACGCTGTATACATTTCTACATACATTACTGATGTCTCCTTTAAATCTACTGGTTACCTCTTCTTCCGGTCACTTGTCGTTGTGTGTGACTGCCTCCGTTTGAGAAGGCAAACCACTGAGAAACCAAGGTCCCTGCCTGTTAACACCGGTTCAGGTATCCAGACAGGTGATGGTCCCCCGGAAGTACAGGGTGTGAACCCAGGATGCCAGAGGGTAGTGCCTGGCCAAGTGAAGCCAGAGCAATAATCACGTGCAGCTCATGATTTATAGGAGTGGGGTTTTTTAAAAAGATATTTTTTTGATGTGGACCATTTGTAAAGTCTTTATTGAATTTGCTAGAATGTTGCTTCTGTTTTACGTTTTGGTTTTGCTTTATGTTTTGGTATGCCATGAGGCATACCACATCTTAGCTCCCCAGCCAAGCACTGAATCTGTCCCACATGCCTTGGAAGATGACGTCTTAACCAGTGGCCTACCAGAGAAGCGCCTATCGGAGTCTTTTAATAATTCTTTCCTTTTTTTTTTCAGGTTCTCTTCTCTTTCGCTCCTGTCGTGGATGCAGGTAGCTACTGATCAATGCATATACATTTCGGGTGCTTCTCTCAGTTAAGGAAAAGAAAGACACTCTCAAAGAAATAGATGACTTAACAGACAGTTTTGCTGAGCCCCACATACGAGGAGATGGACCAGGGTTGAAGGGACTGAACTGAACGCTGGGTCAGGTGGAGAAAGTAATATTACCTGCTGTCACCAGGCCCTGACAACAACCAGGGATGCTCTTCCGTGTCCTCGGTGCTCTCAGAGGTACTGTGTTTCCGATCTTGAACTTCTTCCTTTCACAAATGCTCTGACTCATTTACTTGGGTTATTAGGATGACACAGGAAGACACAACTACCTCCCTTGGGTGGTGGGGTGGAAGGGGGCAGAAAGAAGGTTAAAAGGAACAGTCAAGTCAATGTGTTTTCCATAGGAAATGTTGAAGGTGATGTAAAAGAGTGGTTAATATACAAGCTAATAAAGTTGATGCAGGATGAGATGTAAGAGTAAAAAGATCAGGGCCATGGCCTGGAAGTAGGAATGCTGAGCAATTAGGAATTTTAAATCCAAGCTTTACTGCTTTTCTTGTTTATTTGGTTTATTTTTTAATTTTTTTTGTTTGTTTATTTGTATTTAGCAGTTACTTAACTTCTAGCTTCTGTTTGCTTACCCATAAACTGGAAGTAATAAATATTTGGCAAGATCATATTTTGAAATATCAACTCAGGTTTATCCCCTGGTCTTCTTCCCAGCCTACTCCCAAGGCTTGGCCCTTGGCCACTGGTCCGGTAACTTGGATTTGGGGAGGTTCCCACCACTTTTGCCAAAAGAGAGTGGTCTCACTGTGTCTAAACTGTTCGGATGAGCAACATGGTTTGTACCAAACACGTGCTTTCTTTCTGGGAGTCCGGGATTTGGGGGCATGTGAGGCGGAGGGTACCTGCCTGACCAGCCCCCAACAAAATCCTCCAGCACTGATTCTCTAACAAGCTTCCCTGGTAGACAGCACTTCATGTGTGTATTTGCAACTCATTGTTGGGGGGAATTAAGCACATCTTGTGTGACTCCCCTGGGAAAAGACTCTTGGATACTTGCCCTTGATTTCCCTGGATTTGGCACCAGGCCTGTTTTGCTTTGTACATATCCTTTTATTTTAACACATCACAGCCATGATTGTGAATATATGAAGATTCCTATTGCAAATCATTGAGTTTGGGAGTGATCTTGGGGACCCTCCCCCACCACTCAGTCACCTAGATTAGCAGTATTTGCTCTGAAAAGGGATGGCACAGTGGGATCACTCAACTACTGAAAGTATCACTCAACTATTTACTTTAAATTCTCAAAAGCCTATGATGAGAGCCCCAGACGTACTCTGGTCCTCACGAGCACTCACAATCAGCCACTCTTTCCCCTAGAAACCAAGACTCAAACGTATCCCAAGAAGAGGGAAGAGAAGGAAGGAAGGAAGAGTGGATACTGAGAGTGGAGAGCCTGATGTTGATCAGTGCCCTTCTCTCCCTGGAGCTGAGCCCTCGGTGGCAGCAATAGGAAAACATGGACAACTCAAGGGGATCTGGAAGCAAAGGACCTGGATCGCCTTTGGTGGACTCTGAGGAGGTCCCAAGACTCAGGGTGGACTTGGGAGAAGAGGTCTTAGGCAGACTGGCCTGACACAGCCTTGCCTGTGGATTAGACAGAAGACCATGGAGAAACCAAGTTTCTTTATATCTACTTACTTGGCTGTGCTGGGTCTTTGGTGTTGCCTGTGGGCTTGCTCTTGCTGCAGTGACGGGGGCTGCTCTCTAGCTGCTGAATGTGGATTTCTCACGGTGAGGGACTCTCTTGTTGTGGAGCACAGGTTCCTGGGCATGTGGGCTTCAGTAGTTGCAGCTCGCGGGCTCAGTAGTTATCACACGTGGGCTTAGTTGCCCTGCGGCGTGTGGAACCTTCCCCAACCAGAGGTCGAACTGGTATCCTCTGCACTGGCAGAGGCACTGGACCACCAAGGAAGTCCAGAAACAAGGGCTCTTTAACGGGATGCCAGTCAGGACTCACCCAGGAGCAGAGCCAACCCCTTTCCTGCCAGCCCGGGCTGTCTGCTGACACCTTGGTAACAAGGAAGCCCTTCACAGCACAGACGCTGCCCTGGGAATCCGAGAAGACATAGAAATATAGACGGCTGTGGCCTGTGCACCTGAGTCTGTGACCTGCAACTGGTAGGAAGTGATGGAGCCAGAATTCAAAAGCAGGTCGGTAGGCGACCAAAGCCAATTAGATCCAAGTGTGAACCTCTTTACCCACAACCACAGCTGCTCGTGTCTCAATATGTATTGCCTTCAACCTCAGCCGAGCTGTGAATGTCATTCCCCATCTTTCTCAGTGTCCACTCAACTGCCCCTCAGTCCTCGCAGCAGATACTCAGCATCTGTACCTCTCTCTTCAAACGCATTTGCGGGCTGATGGATTGCATGAACATAGGCTGAAAGGATTAGAATGTGTTGTCAAGCGTGGGTATAAACCAGTGGCCTTGAGTTTGGCAGGTTAGAGGCAGCAGCATAGTCCTAGAAGATGGAGGCAGTGTAGACCTCACTCGTAGCCAAGCTGATCAAGGCTTCTTAGAGGGGACAGGATTCAGTTGAACCATGAAATATAGATAGGCTGTTGCTAGAAGGTGATTAGGTAGCTCTTAGAACAGGAGGGGAAGTTTGGAGCAAAAATTTTTAAACTTTATTTTTAAAAAATGTATGTAGTTAGTTGTTTTGGTTGTGCTAGGTCTTAGTTGCATCGTGTGGGATCTTTAATTTTCCTTGTGGCCTCCTTAGTTGCGGCTTGCAGGATCTAGTTCTCTGACCAGATGTTTGACCTGGGCACCCTGCATTGGGACCACACAATCTTAAGCCACTGGACCACCAGGGAGGTCTCTAAACTTTATATTCACGCTTAAATTGTGTATAAATCTACTTTAGTTGTTCATATTCTATTTAAATTTCTCTAAAGCGCTCATCCATTCATCATTTTGCTATACCTCCATCCTGGTCATTTGCAATCTCCTTTTTATCCCTATTCCAACCCTACACCTGTCCCTACACCTATCCTGCCCATAGCTTTAAATATGAGGGCATTTCTATTTTGACCCTCTGGCTTCAATAAGAATCAGTAAGAGTATCCCCAGGACTCCACCAGAATGACTGGTACAAATTTATCTCTCTGTTTATCTCCAGATAAACAGATACATAGATATATAGCCTCTTTACGTTTTGACTTTATCTAAATACAACTTTATCCCAATAGAAAAATACTGATAAAAGAAACTAACCCAAAATTTCTTTTCTTTTCTGACTTGGTTATTATTTGTTTTAAGTTAAAGCATTCTTTTTAAAAATTAATTTAGTTTTTATTGAAGGATGATTGCTTTACAGAATTTTGCTATTTTCTGTCAAACCTCAACATGAGTCAGCCATAGGTGTACATATATCCTCTCCCTTTTGAACCCCTCCCCATCCAACCCCTCTAAGTTGATACAGAGCCCCTGTGTGAGCTTCCTGAGCCATACAGCAAACTCCCATTGGCTATCTGTTTTACATATGGTAAAGTAAGTTTCCATGTTACTCTCTCCATACAGCTCACCCTCTCCTCCATACTGATCAGTTTTAGAAAATATCTTTTGATGCCCCAATATAAAAGATGAAGAAACCAGGGTAACAATATTACCTTTCAACTGACATCTCCTTTTTGCTTTTATTTTGGCTAATTATATGCTTTCTAAGTTGTCATTATTTATAACATTTCCCATTGTTTTTTGCTCAATTCTGTTGAAAATTGGATTCGATTCCAGTATTTTTGCTAACACTTCTTCACTACTCACTTCTTGGCTGAAGTTTTTTTGGTAGCTTATTCAAGAAAGGCTCATGTGGAATGTATTACCTAAGCTCCTGTAGGATCAAAACGTTTGTGTTTGTGCACTTGAGTGACAGTTTAGTTGGGTATGACATTCGTAAGTTAAACTCCATTGATATTTCTCAAGTGTTTTCTAGTGATGAACCTTGATATAAAGTGATGAAAGGTCATCTAATTTTTCTCTCTTTATAAAATTTGATATATATATATATACATATATTTAAAACTCTGTTTTGCTTTTATCTGCTTTCTTTTTCTTTGAAGCCTAGTAACTTTATTATCTTAGTAATATTGATTCTCTAGCAAGTTTTTCCTGGGACACAGTGTATATTTTCCATTCATAAGTTCTCAAAGCTTTTGTTACTCAAAGTTTTCCTTGAATTATTCCTTTAAGTATATTTTATGTTCTTTGCTTTAATTCTTTTCTCTAGATTACAAATCGTGTTTATGCTGACAAGCAATGTATTAATAGCTACTTAGTGGCTATATAAACTTAGGTAGGTTGCCTAACCTCTTAGTATCTCAGCCTCTTTTTCTAAAAGTTGAATATTAACCCTCAGAATGTTGTTGTGAAGACTGCACGCGAGCATGCTCAGTTGTGTCTGACTCTTTCCAACCCCCCGGACTCCTGCGAGGCTTCTCTGTCCATGGGATTCTCCAGGCAAGAATATTGGAGCAGGTAGCCATCTCCTTCTCCAGGTGATCTTCCCAACCCAGGGATCAAACCCCTGTCTCTTTCGTCTCTTCAATTGGCAGGCAGATTCTTTACCACTGTGTCACCTGGGAAGCTATTACAGGCTAACAAGCCCTAGTCTTATTTTCTCTTTTTAAAACGGCCAGTTTGACCACACCTCAAATTTCGTTCCCAAGAGTCCTTTTCCACGAAACTTCCACAACGTTTTGGATTTCATGCAGATTTCGTTCCATTTTTGCTTCCTCTTTCTCATTCTGGAATAACAATCATTTTACTTTTCTTTCCCACTTTTCTCTCAGTTGTTGTTTCTTTTCACCTTTACTATTTTTAAGTAGTTTTAATGACATACAATGTAAATAAAGTTTACAAATCTTAATTTTAAAGATTAGAAATCTTAACCCTTAGAATCTTTAACTCCTAGTGAAAACTAAGAATATTACACTAGCCTTCTGTGGACTGATACATTTATTGATTTCATAATTTTTTAAAGTATATTCTTTCTCATGGTGGGTTTTTCAAAGTGGCACAGAACACATTTACTGAGAGACACAATCTTTAGCTTTTTACTGTAATAGTGAGAAGAATTCGGTAAAACTTATGTTGATTGATTTAATGTTTCAGTATTTTACCTTATTTGGAAATGACCTGGATAGTCAATTAATTTCCACCATTAACTTAACTCAGCAAAACTCCAAGGTTTCAAGTTACCAAAGAATTTTAAAAACTATGCCTTGTAAAACCTCATCACTTTTCAAAAGTTTACTTATAAACTTTTATTTGTCCTACATCTGTTTAACTTACTTGTTAAAAGCAGTCATGTTTAGATTATTCATGAATATTTCACAAGACATTAAACATCTAACCATCATCTTAAAAGTTATTTTTCCTGCTGACAAATTTAGTAACAGATAAGTCATTTGACTAGAAAATCTTAGTACAATAAAGAAAATCCTAGTGGAATAAAAGTTGCATGTCTGCACTAAATTTAATGCTGCTAGCCTTGAAGACATGCCTATTTTAATTAAACCAACAAACTTATACTAGCTTTTATTTACTGAAGATTATCCTAGATCATGTAAATTTGAAAAACATTTGGGTTAGTTTCTATTTTCTGAGAGAACAATTACTTTGATAAGCAGTTATTTTTCTTTAGCCAATTAAATAGAGCTCTTTTATGAATTAATTTTGGCAATAACATCTGGACATAGAAAAATGTTATATATTCATAACATACATACATAAGTACACAAAAACATGCAGACAGATGCAGAGATAATATAGCTTTCATTTTCAAATTTTAGCCATGAGATAGGTATCATAATGTAAAACTCACTAGTTTATAAAAGAACAGTTGGATCCAAATTGTGTTTCTGGCAGATGGAAGTTTATCTGCTCAAATGGCAGATGGTTCAAGCTTTTCACTAATATTTGTGGAAGAGACTTAAAATTTTTCACAGGCATAATTTTCAAAATAACCTTTCCTTTTTTTTTTTAATAAAAGGTACCTTGGTTCCAAGAAATTTCTTGTTATTATTGTTCAGTCACTAATTCACATCCAACTCGTTGCGACCCCATGGACTGTAGCATGCCAGGCTTCCCTGTCTTTCACTGTCTCCCAGAGTTTTCTCAAATTCATGTCCATTGAGTTGATGATACCATCCAACCATCTCATCCTCTGTTACCCACTTCTTTGCCTGCCCTTAATCTTTCCCAACAGGAGGGTCTTTTCCAATGAGTCAACTCTTCACATCAGGTGGCCAAAGTATTAGAGCCTCAGCTTTAGCATCAGTCTTTCCAAAGAGTATTCAGGATTGATTTCCTTTAGGATTAACTGGTTTGATCTCTTTGGTGTCCAAGGGACTCTCAAGAGTCTTCTCCAGTTCAAAAGCATCAATTCTTTGGTGCTCAGATTTCATTATAGTCCAACTCTCACATCCATACATGACTACTGGAAAATCCATAGCTTTGACTAGACGGACCTTTGTTGGCAAAGGGATGTCTCTGCTTTTTTAATACACTGTATAGGTTTGTCATAGCTTTTCTTCCAAGGAGCAAATGTCTTTTAATTTTGTGGCTGAAGTCACTGTCTGCAGTGATTTTGGAACCCAAGAAAATAAAATCTGTCATTTCTACTTTTCCCCCACCTATTTGCCATGCAGTGAATCCCATGAACAGTATGAAAAGGCAAGTCTAGTCACAGAGAAAGAATGCAAGTTCCATCAAGAAGAAACTTTGTTCCCAAATCCCAGATCTTTTATAACATATGGAAGCCTTTTGAGATGAATAGGGGAGGCTTGGGGACTGATCAAAATGGTAAATGGGATTTAAACTGTTTCTAGATCCTCATTTCTGCTCTTGTAAAGACTAAATTTATAGGACAAGTATAGTGGTTTTTACTTCCTCAAAGAATTGGATCGCAACCTGAATGA